>BRDA01001732.1:0-15068 GCA_036984385.1 Crenuchus spilurus
TGTCTCTCTCTCTCTCTCTCTATCTCTGTGTGTGTCTCTCTCTCTATGTCTCTCTCTCTTTCTCTCTATGTCTCTCTCTCTCTCTCTCTCTGTGTCTCTCTCTGTCTCTCTGTGTCTCTCTCTCTCTCTCTCTGTGTGTCTCTCTCTCTTGGTGTTTCTGTTTCTCGGTGTCTCTGTCTCTCTCTCTCTCTCTCTCTATGTCTCTCTCTCTCTCTCTCTCTCTGTGTCTCTCTCTCTGTGTTTCTGTTTCTCGTGTCTCTGTCTCTCTCTCTCTCTCTGTGTCTCTCTCTCTTTCTCTCTATGTCTCTCTCTCCCTGTGTCTCTGTGTGTCCTGGTTGATGATTAAGCTGTTCAGCACAGGGTCAACAACTGATCTTCGCTCTGGATTATTACCGTCGTGGTAATAAATCTAAACTTTATTATTGACCTGGCTGTCTCTCTCTCTTACTCCATTTGGCTGTCGCTGTCTCTCTCTCTCTCTCTTTCAAAGAGATGGGTGGAGTTAGGGGGTGGTTTAATGCGGGTGGGGTTTCATAGGATGTAGTGTTACAGTCTTTCAGGTGGTGGCATGTTGCTACATATTTGGCAGTGAGAGGCGCTGTTTTACCTTAGCCAAGGAAAATTTTAATTATTCAGATTAGTAAGTGGTAATTAGTCTCCCTCCTTCATAGCCCCTCTCTCACTCTCTCTCTCTCTCTCGTAGCCTTTTTGATAGTCTCTCTCTCTTTGTTTGGCTGTCTTTATCTCTTTTTGGCTGTCTCTCTGTTTGATAGTCTCTCTCTCTTTCTCCATTTGGCTGTCTCTCTCTCTTACTCTCTTTGGCTGTCTCTCTCTCTCTCTCTCTCTTTGTTTGGCTGTCTCTCTCTTTGCTTGGCTGTCTTTCTCTCTCTCTCTGTTTGGCTGTCTCTGTGTGTGTGTGTGTGTTTGGTTGTCTCTCTTTGTTTGTCTGTCTCTCTCTTTTTGTTTGGCTGTCTCTCTCTCTCTTTGCTTTTCTGTCTCTCTCTCTCTTTGCTTGGATGTCTTTCTCTCTCTCTGTTTGGCTGTCCTTCTCTGTGTTTGTTTGGCTGTCTCTCTTTGTTTGGCTGTCTCTCTCTCTCTTTGTTTGGCTGTCTCTCTCTCTCTTTGTTTGGCTGTCTCTCTCTCTCTCTCTCTCTGTTTGGCTGTCTCTCTCTCTCTTTGTTTGGCTGTTTCTCTCTCTCTCTCTCTCTCTCTCTCTCTCTCTCTGTTTGGCTGTCTCTCTCTCTCTTTGTTTGGCTCTCTCTCTCTCTCTCTCTCTCTCTCTCTCTCTCTCTCTCTCTCTCTCTCTCTCTCTCTCTCTCTTTGCTTGGCTGTCTTTCTCTCTCTCAGTTTGGCTGTCCCTCTCTGTGTTTGTTTGGTATTCTCTCTTTTCAGTAGTCTCTCACTCTCTGGTAGTCTCTCTGGTTGATAGTCTCTCTCTCTTTGGTTATCTCGCTCTCTTTCTAATGACACCTGTTTCAGAAGCACATGCTACCTGTCCTTTAACTCCAGCATGGCCTTATTTACACTATAATATTAAACAGTAATACTGTGTACAGCACAGCAGTAAACAGACGTGTTTAAACCTTTAATTGAGCCACAACTTAACTATTCAACTATTAAACTTAACAGCAGCAGAACGGCCAGGGTGACATACAGCACACTTAGGAGAGATAACAGTGTAGAGGTGTCTCTTACCATGATTAAAGTCAGCTTATGTCCTGTTTGTCCTGCAGCTCTTCACTCTGTCTGAACTCCACTTTTATAAATCAGTATGAGCGCCTGCGCTGTTTTATTATACTCACTCTCTCAGCCAATAGCGTCACACAGCACCGCTCTGCTTCTCACCAATCACGCCTCAGCTGAGTGGAAAGGGGCGGAGTATCAACAGTGACATACGCATTCGACTTGGGCGGGCTTCTCTTTAAAACGTGAGCCACGCCCCTTACGTGACATTGGTTGGTAATATCCCATCTGCTGTACTATGACAGTGCTCTGCGTCCTGCACTGTGATTGGCTGGTAATTTTTGCTCACGTCATGCTCAGAAATTGTCATATATTTATATATATGTTTCAATCTTGTACATTCACCTTGTGTTACAATATTTTGCCTCACTGTAACTCCAAATTTATTACATGGCTTATAATTAAGTAATTACATGTTACATACATACACATTACACTTATATAGTACCTTTCTAGATATCCAAGTATGCTTTACAATTGACACATGTTAAGCTTTAAAGCATTTATATAATAAAATATTAATGCATTAGATGCAGTTTACGCTTTAACACCAGCCACACCAGCACTCTCCTTAAGGATAAAATGATTTTTAGTGATTTTTTATTGTATTATATGAAACGGTTTGAGTGGGTGTTCAGTTGTTTGATTCCTCCGTTTCACTGAAAATTGAGCAAGCTATCAGTTTTTTAAAGTAAATAGCTATTTCTACATTACTGTATACTACAATCATTTACAATACACCATAACCTGCTAGAATCCCTAAAATCTATTACATTTCTATTACAGCTACACCCACAAAATGTCAATTATTCAAAGGTGTGCATCATTTGCATATTACAAAAATAGTTCACCCAAAATGCATAGTTACTAAATTTACCCCAGAGTGGTTAATCAGCCAAGACATGTTTAGAGTTCAGGTTTCCTTCGTTCCTTAGCTTAGAGCTGTAGGACATGGCTATCAAACACTAGGTCTTAATAGTCACTAAATAGCCCAGTTGTTTCTGTAAAAATACTTTTCACATTCCTATTCCAGACTTTACAGGTTTCACATACTAGTGGGTGTGGTTTAGGACACAGTATGACTTACTGTGATCAATAAAAATAACAAAAACTTGTGTAGCTGAATGCTGAGTCGGCCATCTTAGAGCAGGAAGTGCTGAATTCGGAATCATTTTTATTGATGATGAGCATCATACATCAGAGGAGACCTGAAGCTCTCTGAAGTGTCTGGTTTGATTGATTTTTATAGTTGACACTAAGTCATACTGTGTCCTAAACCATGTCTACTAGTCTGTGAGACCTTCATTACCTTCATTAGCTGAGGTTTAAATGGACTAAGGGAACTTTTTTTTTTTTGCTAGAGTGATTGTGAGAAACGTTAGCCTTCAGTTTTAAACTAAAGCAGCCAAATTTGTCCTCCAAACAGGTCTTGCCTGATCAATGTGGTTGGAAGTTTTCTTTAAGTGTTCTCTTTTGATGATATTTTGATTATTTAAATGGTACTTAAATGACTCACCCATGAATAACAAGCTATTGTCATTCAGTTCTGCCTCTAAAACAAATTGTAATCTATTGACATTCAATTTAGCCAGCAGAACAACAGTAAAGACTCCTCTGACCTCCTGCTAATAGGATTATGTGAAATGAGCCTAATTCATGGCTTTTGTTTCTCTCTGAAAGGACATTAGTGGCAGGTTAAATGGACAGTTTGACCCAAATTGTCAGCCTTCAAGACCTCAGCGTCTCAAAGTCTCTCCTAGTAGTATCTGAGTGTTTGGTGACCCCTACTGGACTGATATGATTATCAATGAAACCACTTAATTTTACTCATCATACTAAATTATTAACACAATATTAACCTAAACAATAAAGTATACATATGACCTTTACCTCATCCTATCACTATTATTAATGTAATTTAATGTCACTTTACTATCATTTTAATATCACACTGATTTCATTGCTATGATTCAAATGTAATTGTACTGGATTTTAATGTGATACTATTATGAATATATTTATTATATACTTTTATTAATATTATTTTAAAGTACCTTTAGTGTCATTTTACATGTTAAACATTTTATGCCAAACTTTATATCACTCTTATTATGATTTAATATCAGATATCATTTTAATGTAATTGTATCACCCTTTATGGACATACACAAGTGAAAATATGTTAACAATAAATAAAGTGTGGTAACCCTCATATGAAAATGTTTGACAAATGTGTTTTCTTGTGATTTGGTGCAGTTTTAAGTGCAGAAAAACACAATACTGTGTGTTTACTGCTGTGTAAAAATGAAGAGGACCTCCACACCTGAACCCCACTGTAAACCTCTGGAAGGACTACAAGCCATCAAATAAAGGCGAGCCACCAGTAAAGTGAAAAAATGGTGCAAAGCATGAACAGATCAGGCTTATTCTACCAAATATTGATTTCTGAACTCTCCCTAAGTTAAAACATTAGTATTATGTTATTTAAAAATCAATATAAGCGTGTTTAAGACTGTATCATTGGAATTTCATGTTCCACCTTAAACAATGCTGCAATTACACCCGAGGCACCTGAATATAACAGCTGCACTATTTAAGTTATAACAGGACATTTTAATAAGACTGTATTTTTATTTTTATTTTAATTATTTACATGAAAAGTCTAAATTTATATGATTTGGTAGAAATATTGTCAGTAGTTTAAAGAAGAAAACACATTTATTTCAGAATAAAAATTTTTTTCTAGCTGTTTGGAAACAAATGCCTCTATTGCAGATACTCAGTCTTCAAAGAAGGGTGAGGTAGGGTAGGTTCATCACTTTTTAGCTCAGTCTTCGTGTCTTTCATAACTTGTTAAAACTTTCAATCACTATAAAAGGATAAATTAGTCCATAAACATCCTCATTAAGAGATAAAAGATATTAGTACATAAATAATCTCCATAAACAATATTAAACACTAGAACATAGTAATGCATAAAGATTGTCTAAATGTTGGGTGCAGATGTTCTCACTGTAACATTAATAGAACATTCTAATGACATCAGAATGATTTTGACTAACATTCTCAGAATGTTGTTAATAAAACATATATGAACTGGATATTTTGAGCATTCTGAACACTTTCCTATCCCTAACTGTCTGCTGACAGGTTTCACGGCTTGTGAATGAATATCTCTTCACTTCCAGACAAGAATTACTTCTAGAACTCAACGCAGAACCTTCACAACCGATTTCTGGAATACGTCTCCACAGTGAACTGCGCACCATCAACATATTGTGCACAGTGGAGCTTCAATCACCTTCAATCACAGTTCTGAGAAGAATGTCCTGTATACTGTGATTTTTACCACTGACCCGTATAACTGCACACTTCAATACACCTGCAAATTCAGCTACTTCCTTCACATTAGGACATTTGACATCCAAATGACAACAGTTCATTTAGCCAATCATTAACATCTGCTGTTTGGCCTATTTTCCACACATCCATCCATCCATCCATCCATCCATCCATCCATCCATCCATCCATCTATCCATCTATCTATCTTTTTTATTTTAGAATTTGAGCTGTATACCCAGTGTCTAATAAAAGTGTGTACATCCCTTACATTTTCACACACACACACACACACACACACACACACACACACACACACACACACACACACACACACACACACGATTACTATTATTATACCACGTTTTCATTATGAACCTCCAGAGTAAAGTACCACCGCAGGACACTGTGCCCATCAGCAGGAGGAGCTCTAGATTCACTTTTATTGTGCTTATTTAGTGCCCATTGAATCTGGTCACTGGTGGGCAGTCCACACCGGGGCATTATAAAAGCATTAAGAGGAGAGAGAGAGAAAGAGAGAGAGAAAGAGAGTGAGAGAGAGAGAGGGAAGGAGAGAGAGAGAGAACAGGACACTTGGCTTGTGTTGGCTTGTGTTGCACTGGACGTCGTACGGACGGTAAGTGTCTGTTAAATGACTTTTTGGCTGATGGTTGTTTTGGCTGCTGAATGTTTGTGAGCACGTGCTTGCACGCTGAACATGTGCTGTAGCCGGACGCTGCTGTCGGGTCACTGGAGTGAAAGTGGCCACATTAATTGAGCCTGATTGGCTTCACCAGAGGAATGCTGATGAAGTGCGTTTGTTTTTTTTAGGGGGGCTACAAACCACAAACAGCTCATTGATGCTCCTGAGGAGTCTGTATTCAGTTCACTGAGAGTCATTTTACCTGGTTGTGATATATCTTATCTTAAAAGTACATCAGCTTAAAGACAAAACTGTGGGAATGCATCTAATCATGTACAATGTGTCACTTTGTCACTATTAAAGAACCTGGCAATACTATACGAATCACGATACGTGGCGTACGATATATTGTGACTGTAAGCAAGGCGATTTATCGCGATATTTGAAACGTAATTTTATGTTCAAAAATAAGGAAACACATATCACATGAAATGTAATGTATGCATACACACAGCTTGTCTAGTCCCTGTAAACAAGTACTGCCAATAGAATAGGTCTCTGGAGCAGATGAACATGCACCTATTGTCACCATGTCTAATGTCAGGTGTGGACTAAAGGTGTATAAAGACCCCCCCCCCCCCCCGATCAACCTGTCCAGCCGTATTTTTATTCCATCCAGTACTTTTGGGGTGAGTTAGAAATGATATTGTGATAATCCAACACCCAAACTGTGTGGCTAAAGGCAATCAAATCCTCACAGCAAAGCTCCAAAATGTAGTAGAAAGTCTTTCCTGAACAGTAGAGATATTTACTCCAACAAAAGCAGGATAAACTCTTTTTTTTATCATGTTTGTCTTTGGAAGTAACAATAAACAAGCCGTGCTTTTGTCCATATAATGTACAACATGATTCATTCCACACTCTAATTAATAAATATACAGATATTTTTTTTATATTTGAGGGCCATTTTGGGTATAAAATGTAACATTTTCAGTTTACAAATTTCTGTCACTAGCATATCGCGTTTCCAAAAAAGTGGCTTTTTCTTTTTTCTTTTCTTTTTTTTTTTGTTTTAACTTGACCTGCGTCTGGGAAGCTGGCCACCCTGCATGCAAATCAGTGGTGTCACCATTCGCATATAAATATTCATTTTTTTTGCCAGTATGGGAGTTGCAATATGCTGCACATTGTGATTTTATATCAACATATTATCTGAAATTTTGGAGAGACTCATACATACACGTGAATACTTTACACTGCTCTATTAAAAAGTCATTACACTGGTAATACCAACAGAAATATATTGTGCTTGTAAATATACCACCGTGCTTGTCTGACAGTAAAACCATCATGGTATTTTGATGGTAGTAACAAGGTGCCTCAATGGTAATACTACAATAAAGCAAACAGTGTTACCAAACTGTATCACTGTATAGGTTTATAAAGTGGAAGCTCAGTTTTCGTCATTAATCTGTTCTAAAGTGTCTGATGATGTCCAAAACAAATAACTGAAGCAATATTTCCCATAAGAAATAATGTAAATCCAATTAATCTGTTCCAAACACTCCAAAATGTGAACAAAATACATTTTATATAGAATAACTCTAGTTTACATACAGAACACAATGAGACATAAATACAAAAAACTATTGAACTGGATAAATGAACATTTAGCATCACTCTGACAGGTTTACGCTCTGTTTTAGAGAGTGCTGATGTGGTCCAGCCAGCAGCCTTTGTTTTATACACCTATTCTCAGGGTTCTTGGCCGCATTGTTTTCACACCTGTTTTTGGGTGGCAGTCCTGGGGTGTTGTCGCTTTAGTGTGACGTGTTTTAGTTTGTTTTAAGTGTTATTGTTTGGGTTCATCTTGAACCTTTTGTTTTTGTTTTTTTTTTTTGCCAGAATGCACGACGAAGGCATGGGTGAATGACAAACGTTTGGGTGGATACTTTGTTTTCACAAAATTAGTGGCGAGTCATATGTGCACGGTGATGAAAACTGGATAGATGAACGATAACTGAGACAAAATTTCCCTGAAAAAAGTTGACGATGACCAAATTGTACAATAACCAGGGCAAATATTAACCAAAGTTCCACTGTACTCACATTTAAACCAGTGTGTTAGGTGTTAACTAGCTAAGCTATCAAAGCCTGTGAAGAAATACTGTAGTTTACCATAGGCCGTGTGTTTAATGTGGTGTAAATTGACCTTATCAGGGTCTTCAGAGTAATAGCCCTCTTCATTGTTACTCAGTTTAACAGCTGGGACACTTTTAGCCCTTTTAGCTTTGGTTCACCAGAAATGATTTTACATTTTCAGTCTTTCCCCCTCAATGTTTCAGCAAAATAATAGTCTGGACTGATTTAAAGCAGCCTCATTTAATTCAGTCAGGGGCACCAAGATACATTAAATGATTTAGGGCAAGTCAAATGAGTCAGGGCAGCTGTTTTCCATAAACCATTTAAATACAGTCTGCTAATGAGATGAAATGAAATAGTGGTGGTGTTATTAGCATTATTCTACAAGAGCTGAAGCACCATCACAAAGAAAGGCCTCAGGGCATTTAAGGTCAGTAGAGAGTTTGGGTTTAGGCCTCTCAGGCTTCGCAGGATACTCTCGGCTAATTAGTCAACAGGAAATTCAGCAAAGGCTAAACCTATGCTAGAAGTCTTTGAAAAGACTCTGATAAAACTTTTAGACTAAACACTGACATTCTCTCACACTGAAAGACAGTTTGACAAAGACTGATTTGGCAAATACTGAATATCTTGTAGAGTCTCTTTTTCCAAAAACTGCAACTAGATTCCATTTCTGATTATTTCCAATTATGTTTCTGGGGAAATTTATAGTTGTGCTTGAAAGTTTTTTGTATCAAATCTAAAACTAGATCAGCCCTAAAAGTAGACAAAGACAACCAAATAAAACAAACATGGCAAAAATATTAAGACAAATTTAGCGAGAAATAAATTCTGTTTTCTGCATGCTGCATGTTCTCTTAAGATTCAGCTACAAGACAGCTGTCCTGACATTTTCCTTTCTTTCCTTCTTGACATTTGCTGGTATAATTCAGAATTCATTGTTCTCTCAATGATGGCAAACTGTCCCCGGCACAAAGGTGGCAAAACTATGATACTCCCACCACCATGTTTCACAGATGGGATGACATGTTTATGCTGGAATGCAGTATTTACTTTTTTTCAAACTTAACGCATTTCATTTAAACAATAAAGATCTATTTTGGACTCATCCATCAACAATACATTCTTCCAATAGTCTTCTGGCTTGTCCACGTGATCTTTAACAAACTACAGATGAGCAGCAATGTTCTTTTGGAGAACAGTGGCTTTCTCCTTACAACCCTGTCATGCACACCATTGTTGTTCCTCTATGACCTCGCTGACTATTACATGTCTTGGCCTTTTTTGATCTTTGATCTTTGTTGGTCGATCACTCCTTTAAGAGGTAACAATGACCTTGAATTCCTCCATTTGTACACAATCTGTCTGACTGTGGATTGGTGGAGTCCAAACTCTTTAGAGATGGTTTTGTAACATTTTCCAGTCTGATGAGCATCAGCAACTCTTTTTCTGAGCTCCTCAGAAATCTCCTTTGTGCTATGATACACTTCCACAAACATGTTGTGAAGTGCATACTTTGATAGATCCCTGTTCTTTAAATAAAACTCACACCTGATTGTCATCCCATTGATTGACAACACTTCTCTCAACTATCACTTTAAAAATCTGCTAATCCTAGTGGTTTACATAGATTTGCCACTTCCAGGCCGGTAAAATTGGATCATCAGCTGGCTGCAAGAAAAAACAAAGCAAGAATGAACAATGAATGGGTGGGTGGATGCTCTTTTTTTGCTAAATTAGCAGTGAGTCATGTGGGCATGCTGACGAAAACCGGGCAGATGAACAATAACTGAGACAAAATTTCCTAGAAAAAAAGTAGACGATAACCAAATTGTACGATAACCAGGGCAAAAGATAACACTGATAAGTTCCACTGTATGTCCAAATGTTTGTGGCCACCCATTCTAATGAATGTGGCACCAATTGCTGACACAGATTGCAGAGCATTGTGCTGTTGAGCAGTGAATCTGTGTTCTCTGGAATGATGATGCTCTATCCAATATTTTGGGATGAGGTGGGGAGTTGGGGATGAGGTGGGGTGATGATCATCTAACATCCTGACCTCACTAAAGTTCAAATGCAATCAAACTACACATGCTTCTTTTCTCTGTAGTTGTCCTACAAGCTAGCAGTGCTCATATAATAACTGCTAAGTCATGTTCTACAAAACTTTTTACACAGACAGAACACTTAGAAAACACACACTTATCAGTTCTCAACAGTATCAGTGAGTGCTAAAATAATGAATTTTAATAACATTAAGACAAAAAGACTAATCATTACACTTCTGCATCATACATTTCTGTTTATCATTTAAATCAAAAAAGTAAACTGACATATACTTTAGGTTCATTACACATACCTGGACTGAGCAGAACCAGAACTGGACTCAGTACAAAGTCCTCTTTTCAGATGAAAGTCACTTTTACATGTCATCAGTAAATCAGCTGCTAGAGTCTGGAGGAAGAGTGGAGAGACACACAATCCAAGTGTCTGAAGTCCAGTGTGCAGTTTCTGCAGTCTGTGATGCTTTGAGGTGTCATGTCATCTGCTGCTGTTGCTCCACTGTGTTTAGTCCAAAGTCAACACAGCATCTAGCAGCAGATTTTAGAGCACTTCATGCTTCCATCTGCTGACCAGCTTTATGGAGATGCTGATTTACTTTTACAGCAGCTGCTCACAGTGTCAACAACAACTACTGACCATCATATTACTGTGACTGACTGACCAGCCAACTTTTGAAACCTGGATGGTCAAACCATAGTTTTTGGATGCTACCATAATGGACCACTATGGTAAAACAATAGTAATACAGCTAGTTTTTCCATAGTTAAACTAGTGGTATTACCGTCGTATTACCATTGTTGTACCGTCCAAAGGAACATGGTTCTATCATGATGGTCTTACCATGGTATCTTTTATGGTATCACCACAACTTTTTGTAAGGAATGTCTGAGCTATTTTTTAATTTAATTTTGTTTTACTGATGTGACTGCACACAATGAAATTTGACCTATTACAAATCCAGCCCGGCAGTACCACTGTATAATTTTGTAATGGACAGAAGCAAACTTTGGACACCAAACATGTCTTAACTGATCATTTTTGAGCGTGCCATTCTTTTAAAATTTGACATACAGACATGAACATGACTTCATCTTTCTTTAGACAGACTTTTAAAGCAGTCTGACATATGTCGTATGAGTCACAGATGCCGAGCCATGCTACAATAAGCGAGACATGACAAAAAGAGCTGTTATAAATGCAGTTTATCCTGCAAGACCTACTTCAGGCATTATAACAAAAGCCAGGCAATCAGCGTAGCAGCAAATAACAACAATTTACAAGGGTTTTGCCTTACAGCCGTGAGTGTTTCCCAGACATAATACTTATTGGCGTCCTGTTTATGGATTATGTGTCTGCTTGATTGGTATGCTGCAGTGTTAATGCAGTCTAGGATGTAACTGTAATATTGTGCTTGCCATGCTTTGAACTGTGTTGGTTTTGATGTTTGTGAAAACTGCTTTGACTCCTATTTCTTTCTTCTTTGACTGACGTGGATTAGAGTTGGGACCGATTAACCATGTTTGCACATTCATTGTTGCCTTCCCCATCTTCTCACAACCCCCCAAACTGCACTCTATGGAGCAAAGTATTGGGACACCTACTCATTCATTGTTTCTTCCAAAATCAAAGGTATTAAAAAGGGTTTCCTGCGTTTGTTGGAGTAATTCTCCAGTGAAGGCTTTCTACTACATTTTGCAGCACATTTAGCGTGAGGATTTGATTGCATTCAGCCACAACAGCATTAGTGAGGTCAGGGTTTTAGAGGATCACCTCATCCGCAGCTCATCCCAAAAGTATTGGATGGAGCAGAGAACACAGTTTTTTACACCCATCTAACGCACACCTGGCATTAGACATGGTGCCAACAGGTTCATGTTTATCTGCTCCAGAGAGTCTTGTTCTATTGGCAGTACTTCTCTACAGGGACTAGACAAGCTGTTTGTGTATCTGTGTCAGCTTAAAGTAGCTGAATACATTCATTACAAGGTGTGTCCACAAACTTTTGGACACATAGTGTATAAATGTTTCATCTTCATCGCTTGTGTAGAAGATGGATGGAGGTGTTTGATTTGCTTAACGGTGAGAAGAGAGAAGAGTCACTGTCCTATTGATGTGCACTCTGGTTTTCAGATAATGGGAAACAACTGCCATTGACCTTGCAAGTAACATTTAAACCAAAAAGATCTCATCTGTCCTCAAAACATTGTCCCAGTAGCCTTCTGGCTTATCCATCTGATCAAACTGCAGATTTTCCATTTATATCAAATAACATATCAGCTGATATATCACTTATATCAACTTTGTCATATTTAAATCAAAACCAACTATGAATGGATCATTTCTAACTAGAAGTGATATGAGCAGTCATTTAAGACATCCAGACCACCAGGGGGTGCATGAGCGAGCGCTATTTACCTGGTTTGTGTTAATATGTAACTTATTTTTGGTATAGAATTGAGTACATTCTGCAGATGTTTGTTGTTTTATTTACTTTATTTTTCCTGATGAAAATGTAACAACGAGAAACTTTCATGCAACTAGTTGCGTGCAGATGATTTCTATCAACTTGACATTTAATTCTGGCTTTTCACAGTTAAACTTTTAAAGCTTTACCTTGAAACCTAATGGTGCCTTAAAAATTATGCTGCATGCAACTCACAGCACCATGTAACTCAAGTGCAACTTACACAATCATATTAGAATATTATGTCCACTTACCTAATAGTGGGAATAACAACCTTAGACTTGTAGTGTTCATTTGATGATCACTGACACTTTCCTTGTTGCTCGTGTGTTCGTTTTAGACGATAACTGGTCCACTGGACCTCTTAATGGTCTGCTGGGAACCACTGCTATGCCGTTGGGAGGCTCAATGTACGAGAAGTCCATTCTCAGCAATTTGAATACAGTGACTCTAGAACAACAAAGTTAGTGGTTTTTGAGATTCTACAACCCTTCTCCTGGTACCATGTAGTTTTACACTCTGCTACAGCTGACTGTTGTGCTCACTTATTTATACATGCAGCACAAGCTGTAATGTGACATCTGGGCTGAGTTCATTCCAAGGGTTGGTCATAATGTTCTATGGTTGTATAGTTTTTTGTATTTCAAACAACCAAATTGCATGAAAGCTGTAAAGCATTCACTACATAAACACTGGTGAACAGAGCATGGACAGGTCAATTATTGTGGCTGATACTAATAACCTCACTCCTGGTTTGCTCTATATGTCCAGCAATGATTGGGTTCTGTAATAATAGCCGGAGGGTTTATGGAGTCTTTTTCTAAGATGGAGGAGCAACTAAGTTGCTTGCAATCAGCCAGTATTAACCCTAATCCCCACAGCTCACTCTCTTTCTGTCTATCACATACATCCCCAATGGCATCGCAGTGTATATCCTGCCTGAATGGGCTGTAACTTCTCCTCTAGCTGGAGGAAATAGTGGATTAGATCTTATCTGTCTGGACTGGGACCGGGCCTTGTCCTATCTGCTGACGCCATGAATCGAGAAGCAAGTTGGGTTTTGGTGACAACCTTTTTCTCCGGGTTGCTGGTGCTGTGTGTTTTAGCGCTTTTGTGTTACTTCACCTGCCGTTTGGCCTCCAAGGTTCTTCCAATTGGAGCTCCGCTTCACTTCTGAGCCTGACCTGGGCTTCCAGGAATGGTAAAAATCTGTACCTCATTATCATTTTAAAAACAGCTTACACAACCTTCCTGAAAGTAAACCTCAAGTGGTTCTTCTGGCCAAGAAAAGAACAAAACATTCCAATTGCAGGAAGCTATGTCAGGTTTGTGAGTCATTCTTTTCAACATAGAGCAGCAGCACTTTGGAAGCAGGGACCCATTAACAGTATTAAAGCAATGTTCACTCAAAAGTCCTATTATTACATTTTGAACTTGTGGATCAGGCAAGACACGTTTATGCTTCTTTATTTTAGAACCAGAGCTGCAAGGCTAATGTTGCTAACAAACACTATATCACAATAGTCCCCCGAGTGGCTCAACGTGAGGCTGAGGTTGATTTAAAGTGTACTGCTGGTTTGTGTTTAAGGTGAAGAACGCTGAAGAGTGTAAATATCAGTGATGTTCTATAAAAGATTTATACTAGTGCATCTCCAAATCTTACAATATTGTGAAAAAGTGCATGTTTGTTCATTAAAAAAAGATAAACTGCCATATTTTACATTTAAAGTGACACCTTTCAAGCCTTTCCCATTTTAATGTTGATACTGTTTAAATTATAGACTCCAGATGATTTTTTGAAGATTCTGGATTTGTGATTTTAATGAACCATTCTGATCAACAGTAAAACAAAAGCTTAATGTGTACATTTTACAATTAAATGAATAAAAACAAAAATGTATTCAAACAAAAAATGTTTTTTTATATATATTCTACATTTTGTGGCCCTGTACAGCACAGTTCCAATAGTGGATTATTTTCAAATGCTGTTAAACTTTAGAGAACCAAGTTCAAAAGGGTTTGTCATCCGAGATAAGAAGGATTTAAGCACACAAAGAAGTTTTAAAGCAGTAGTTTATTCAAATATCATATCTACAATTTTTCCACTTATGTCAGGTGTAGTTGATCAGACAAATTGATTCTTCAGTTTATTACTGGAGCTGTGAGCCTAATGTTGCTAAAACTCAGTAATCACATAAATATCTCAGAGTGAAACGAGTGTTGAGGTAAAGGAGACAGCCTCAAGAAACACTGGAAACTGAGTTATTGTTTGCCCTGGTTATTGTAGAAGTTGACTTTTTTCTGGGAAATTTTGTCCCAGTTATTATTCATCATTTTTTGTTAGCATGCCCATGTGACTCGCCACTATTTTCACAAAAACAAAGCATTCATCCACATGTTCATCACTCACCCATGTTTTTGTCATTCATTCGCTGGCTTTCTCATTGTTTTTCTGGCTTTGTTTTTCGTAGTTTCTTATTGTTTCTCTGGCCTTGTTTCTCGTAGTTTCTTATTATTTCTCTGGCTTTGTTTTTTGTTGTTTCTCTGGCTTTGTTTCTCATTTTTTTCTCTGGCTTTGTTTCTCGTTTTTCTGTCTTTGTTTCTCATTGTTTCTCAGGCCTTGTTTCTTGTTGTTTTTCTGGCTTTGTCAATGTTTCTCTGGCTTTGTT
>BRDA01001732.1:36944-50831 GCA_036984385.1 Crenuchus spilurus
TTTTTTCCATTATTTGATTGTGGCTCTCTCCTTGACTTTGATCTGTCAATATGGCTCTTTTGAAAAAAATAGTGAGGATCACTGCTGTAAATGAAAAATAATAGTCTCATATACCTTTTGTGGTACATGTTTTTATTAAAAAAAAAAAGTAAGCTCACCAAAAAAGTTGGTTTTGTGCAGCAAGCCATTCACAGAATGTGCAAATTTTACCTGAAAGATGGGTTTCTGTGACCTCTCGAATCCTGATGTAGAGGTACACAAGCTGGTTCGGTGTCATTCGTCTCCTGAACTACTTCTCTTCACTGTGGAAATGTGTTTTCGCTCATGTATCCATCCACCAAACGTGAGCAGGCCAGATGTCTTCAGCTGATGTAAACAGAGCGACTTTAGCCGTGCTCGCCTTTCTGTCTTCATTTCTAGTATATTTGGATTTGGGTTTTTTTCTGATGTATTAATGTCTTTTGACACAAATAAACTGAATTGAGGTTCAGTATGCTGTATCCCGGAATGCTATATCTGGGAAGAGATAATTGGATGAAATTTTGTTTGAGAATTTTTTTCACAGCAGTCTGTCAAAATGCATATAACTCATATTTGGAAAAAAACAAAGACCGCATTTTCCCACAGAAGAGGGAAATAAACAACACAAAATACACAGCCCTGTTCTAATCTTCATCATTTAGCCACATGTTCTTGCCCACATCACATCTGATGTCATCACTTGGTATGCACCTTGGATAGAAATGCTTGGCATTCTGTATCCACTCCTGGCAGTCTTTAGCTGAGATGTCAGCTGGCATCCATCACATCCAGGAGGTCATGGTGGTCTACGATGGTGGCTCTTATTTCATCAGTGACAACAGCTCTTCCTCTCCACTCATTCTTACTTCTTTGTCCTGGTCCAGCTATTCCTCTCTCTGGTCTAGACACTATTTTCTTTTTTTATATGTTGTTGTGTACCCACACTGACTGCACACAACACAAAAACCACCCTCTTTTATGAGCCTATGAACTTCAGCACCTGGTGATGACACTATATAGTCTATATTATTCCTCAATATATCAGTAATCTGTTCATTTAAAAATGCTTATCAGCGGTTTCAGTATAGTGTCTCAGCTGCTGTTTTTTCAGAAATAGATGTTTTAGACTTTATATTAATGGTTTCAAACAGATTTTCATTTATTTCTTGTGTGTAATCATTTGTAAATTTGTGACTTCTTTACCCAGTCAATCATGAATATTTTTAATACTAATAAAGATCTGCTGATGATATTTGGAGTAAATAAACCTCAGTCTGTCTGAAAAAGACGGACATTCCCAATTACAGTGCAAGTAGACAGGTGTTCATTTCTGATAATAATAGTTTCAGCTGTAGGAATGGAGGCTGGCGCTCGTCCAGCCGTCTCCATCAGTCTTTTGCCATTGCAGTGAGACATTAAAGTCCTCAGTTGTCCTCGTAGCCACAGCACTTGGACGCTGGTTATTTCACCCTGAGACTTCTGCAGACATCCATTTATAATGTATCAGTGCACAGTACAGGAGGAAGTGTTCATAGTTGAGTGTTCATGAATGTACTAGATAACAAGCTCCATTCAGAAGATGGAACAGAAAAAGAAAGCTGCCAAGAAAAGCTGGTCTCCATGCAGACACATCATCACCTGATCAGTAGAAAAGAACTGCATGCTGGACATTTTCAGCACATGTTGTAACACTAGTCTCTTTCACACTAACTGAGGTTAATTTAATCCACTTTTCATCACCAGATCTTCATTAGTATTAAAGTTTTCTACGATTGTTTGGATAAAGAAACAAACAGGACACTCTGTATGTACACAAAATGTTTGCATTTCAAAAAAGTGACAAAAAAAACGATGTTTCCTATATTTCATAAACTAAGCAGAGAGCTGAAGAGTCACTCATAGCAGAAAACCGAAATATCAAAATATAGAAAAACGAAACTCAAAGAATGCGCTTTGACAAGGACATTCAGACATTGCTCTAATAGCTCATTTAAAGGTGGAAAATAAAAATAAATGATGCGTTTTATAAGAGCTAAAGCCCTTTGCTGAGCGCGGAGGAGAATGGAACCAGTGGAGCGGAATTCATGACGTGTCCGGACAGCTGAAAGAGCCGACAAGAATGAGCTTTTAAAAGCCTGCTGTGAGGTTGAAAGGACAGAGAGGACGGAAGGGGCTAATCAAAGCACCAGCCTGACCTGAGCAGAAAAACACAGAAAAGCTAAAGACGAAACTGTACACTACAACTTAGGACATTCACTGAAACTTTAAATATTTACAGTTGTCATATAATACTGATAATGTAGCTGCATGTCTAAAAACATGGTGATTCTAAATATATCATTCTGCAGGAGTTACGATACAATATATTGTGAGATATTGTGATACTGTAAGGTGGTGATGTGATATTTTAATGTAGTTTTAGGAAAACTGTCAGTGGTGTGTTTTTACACTGCTTGTTTATGTTGGAATGGAAGAGTCCAATGGCTGAAGATAGATTACAACACTGCCTTCTAGTGGTCAGAATTTAAACACAACACAAAATGAACTAAATCTTTACATGCAAACTATTCACTAAAATCCCATACTGTGTTTGAGAATCAATACAATAATATTTAATATTAATTTTTTATTCTGCCCATAACAGGAGCATTGATAGAAAAGTTCGAAATTAAAATCATGTGTCAGATAATCAAAACCCTTTTTGATGCAAAGTAGAGTATTTAATTCATAAAAGTGATAAAAAGGATTGGTTATTTAAGTTTATGACATTTAGCTGGATATTTCATTAGTTCTACTATAGACATTGAGTTCCTTGTTGCTAAGAAAATATTTCAGTAATTTATTTTAATACAAATGTAATTATATGCAGTCGATTGGAGTTGTGGTCTGCAGAGCCTGTGTACAAAATTAATTATATGTAAAATGCATATGAAGGTGGAATATTTGCATAAAATGTACTTTTTCTCCACCCACATATGTCTTTTTCAGAGGCACTGTTAGGTCTGAATACCAATATACTGCTGGCCATTAAAACTGCAACAGCAAGAAAGATATGAGATATTAGAGTGATGTTTATTATGTCATATTTGATACTTAGTTTTACAGAATACACAATTATCAGTGTCTGGTGTCTATCATGGGTGGACTATGTGGACTACACACTTCTACATGGGCTGCCATGTAGAGGAATAGACTCTGGATGCATGTTTGTGGATTATCATGCCTGGCTCAGTGGGGGACAAATCGGGGCCCTCATTGACCTTCACATTGTGAAAAATGTTTTTGAACATTATCCTGTTGGAATTTAGCACCAGGAACCTCTATAGATAAGGTACCACGTCAGGCTCCAACACTTCTGTGATGTATGTAGGCTGGTTAAGACTGCTCAGTGAGGAATCTGCCACCCACCATTAGCTGTGGTGCCTCCATACATGGATTCATGTGGATCAAGGTCTACCATTCATGTTTCAGGCAAATGTAATGCAATGATTTTAATAGTAGCTGCAAAAAGCCACATTTTTAATGGACCATGCACAGGACAGTGAGGACCTTATATGGTCTTGGCCTATAAATAGTGAACATTCTCCAGAAAGCATTTCATCAATAAGTGAAGGCAACAGAGCTCGCTCATTTGAAAGTTCATATGCAGCATTTGGATTTAATTTTAATTTAGTATGTAATTATGTGCCCAGTACAAAATTATATCAGAATAGTATGACCACCCAGGGTTTGGATGTCACATGACAGTGTTTGCTGCATGTGTAAATCAGTGAGCACACCCGTCAGTTGTAGCAGAGTGTAAAACTATCATGGTCTATGGATGTGATTTAAACATGGTAATGGGGTACTGGGTGAAGGTTGGTAGCATCTCAGAAACTTCTGAGTATTCAGGATGTTCTAGAGCTGCCATAGTGAAGGTGTACTGAGAATAGACTACTCGTACATTGCTCCCAACAGCATAACAGTGATGCCCCACAG
Source organism: Crenuchus spilurus (assembly GCA_036984385.1). Taxonomy (NCBI): domain Eukaryota; kingdom Metazoa; phylum Chordata; class Actinopteri; order Characiformes; family Crenuchidae; genus Crenuchus; species Crenuchus spilurus. Next base: position 40,944 of record BRDA01001732.1, read on the forward strand.
ACCACTGATGCTTACTGTTTAGTTGCAGGTCATAATAATTTTATATTACCATATAAGAAAACAAGATTAAATTAGGAGAATAAGTGAAATTGGATGGTGTTGTGCAAGGTAGGAATGAATTACTGCTGATACTGGGCACTGAAAATCCACATGTACTTGGAGGGAGCCTGAGAGGAGATTCACTTTGATGATATGCTGCAAGAGGCAATTTCCTGTCCTGCAAGGTAGAATCTGTGTGCAGATAACAGAAGAAAATATCCTTATTTAGACAGGATTGTTATGTTTCAGGGAAGTCTGTGGGTATCGTCACAACGACACGAGTGAATCATGCCACCCCCAGTGCAGCATATGCCCACTGTGTGGACCGGGATTGGTACTCAGATGGAGAGATGCCTCCTGAGGCTCTGCAGGATGGCTGTAAAGATATCGCTCGCCAACTCATGGAGAACATCCCGGACATTAATGTGAGCCGTCTCTTCTACTCACGTTATTCTTTCTCATCATTTGTGGTTATTGGAGATTTCTACCAATTTAAAACTGAACCCAAAAGGTCAAAGTATAGGAATTGGGCCTTCGGTGAGGTTTAGGATTAGTTTTTAGATTAACTTTAAGGTTAGCATTCGGGTCAGGATGAGGGTTAGAATTAGGTTTTGGGTTTATGGTTACAGTTAGTATTAGGGTCAGGGTTATGGTTAGAACTATGTTTTGGTTTGAGATGAAGATTAAGGTTAGGATTAGGGGAAGGGATAAGGTTAGGTTTGGTGTTTATGTTAAGGCTAGGGTTAGGATTAGGGCCAGGGTGAGGTTTAGGATTAAACAAATTTTTTTTTATTAGTTTTTTCCAATTCCCCAAGAGCCCCCCAACAGACCCCCCCCCCCCCCATATACATAACAAAAACAGTCACATCTTACAGGATTTTCCAATACTCTAATACAGCAGACATGGTAAATCACTCATGTAAAAGAGGTTTAGGATTAAATCTTGGGTTTATATTAAGATTAGGATTAGGGCCAGCATTAGAATTAGGTCATAGGTTTATGTTAAGGATGGGTTAGGATTAGGGCTAGGGTTATGGTTAGAATTAGGTTTTGGGTTGAGATTAAGGCTAAGGTTAAGATTAGTGGAAGGATTACATTTGGACCAGGGTGAGGGTTAGTTTTAGGTTTTTAATTGAAATTATGGTTTGTGTTAGGATTAGGGCCAAGATGAAGGTTAGGTTTTGGTTTATGTTGAGGTTGGTGTCAAGGTGAGGGTTAAGAGTAGGTTTTGGGTTGAGATTAAGGTTTGTGTTAAGCCTAGGCCCAGGATGAGGGTTAGAAGTAGGTCTTAGGTTAAAATAAAGGTTTGCTTTAGGATTATGGCCAAGATGAGGGTTAGGTTTTATGTTTATGTTGAGGTTGGGGTCAGGGTGAGGGTTAAGAGTAGGTTTTAGGTTGAGGTTAAAGGTTGTGTTAAGACTAGGCCCAGGGTGAGGGTTAGGAGTAGGTTTTGTGGTGAGATTAAATTTTGGGTCAAGATTAGGACTAGGGTAAGGGTTAGGATTAGTTAACCTTGTTAGTTACTGGGTTTCACTCACACATATATGACAGTGTGAAAGGAAGGTGCATGATATTGTCCTGTTATTGTAGTCTTTACTACATTCTGGGTATCTGGTAAGAGTGAAGTGTAATCTCTAGGTAATTGTATTAGGAAACATACAGAGAGGTTCTAAGACAACAGAATAATAGTGAAATGACCTGCAGGGTCCAAATGAAAGCTGTTTGCTGTTCCGTCAGTGCATTGTTTTGATGTTGGCTGCATTTGATGAATGTTCTGAGAGGGGTTTGTGGTCTGCCTATGGCATCTCGATGGACAGGTAATTATGGGAGGCGGACGCAAGTACATGCTCCCTAAGAACATGGCAGACGTGGAATACCCCGAAGACAAGAAACAAAACGGAACACGTAAGGACGGGAGGAATCTGATCCAGGAGTGGATTGACAGAACAAAGGACAAGGTGGGATATTGAGAGAAAAACAATGCACTCATTCAGGTCTCATTCCCTGCTCACTGTTTTCATTCACAGCAGCAATTTTCAATTTGGGTCACATCTGCTTCCTACGTGGGGTGGGCAATCTGACAGTATGTTATCATTATCGTGATGAATTACATCATTGTGTATATGATGGCTCATCAGTACAACTGGAAGTGCATAGATTATAAAAATGACAGATATAGATGAGTTATAGACCCTGTAAATAACTGTCGAGTAACGAGACCGCTGCAGGAGATGGATTGCAGCGGGGATATCAAAAACAGATGAGGCTTTATTCCAAACTATGAACAAAACAGACTGTGACTGTGGCAATACAAGCATAAACATGACATGGTGACATACAGTGAGTCACAAAGACTATGACATACTAGAGAGGCTTTATAGCAAACAATGATTAACATGTTAATGACATGGCAGGGCTGTGAGATGACAGACAGTTGTGGCCAATGACAAGACAGGATGACATGAGGAGGGTTGGGACATGACGCGGATGAAAACACAAGCGCACGTGGAGAAGACACATGGGGAAACATATACAAACACAAAGCATGTGAGAGGACAGAGGCGGGGCCAGGGACAAGACAGATGACGGGATGGTTACAATAACCACCAGTGTATATTAACTGCATAAGCTGCATAATAACAAGTATCTGACTTGTTGGAAGACCATTGTCTGACCATAATTGTGTCATTATTTTAATGTATTCATTAATAAGAATTTGATTTTACAAAATTATTTTGATTTTTACTTTTTTAATGTAACTATAAAGCCAAGTGTATCATATTTGATATGTAGTTTTTAAGAGATCTTCATCATCATTGTGCTAATTAATTGGGAATATCATGATAATGATATCATTTATTACAAAGGTTTGGATAAGGGTCAAGATAACATTTAGGTTTTGGGTTTATGTTAAGTTTAGGGTCAAGGTGAGGGTTAGGATAAGGTTTTGGGTTGAGATTGTTTTGCATTAGTGTACAGGTCATTTTGAGGTTTAGGTTTAAATTTTGGGTTGGGGTTAAGGTTATAGTTAGCAACAACAACAACAACATAATAATAATAATAATAATAATAATAATAATAATAATAATAACAGTAGTAATAAAAATAAAAATTAAAAACCTGATGTATAAAATCAGATACATGTCTTTTGCCCCCTGGTGGATTATCCATTCACTGCATGCACCAAAGGATACATACATCAAGTTTTAAATTACTTGAGTAAATATTTTAAAGAAAAAAAGTTAAAAGGCTTGTGTTCTGCATTTTTGTTAGTTTGAACAACATGTGGACAGCAATCGATTCTTGATGAATCAAATATGATACAAGCCAAAACTAATATATGCAATGTGTTATTTTTTCTTAATTGAAGGTCACATAAAAACACCAGTTTCAGAGAATTAGAATTTTATCATAATGGTTGATGATGGTTGAGACTAGGGTTGAGCCGTATACACATTTCAGATGAGTATCTGGTACAGATAAAGCATTTTTGATGAGTACAAGCATGATACGAGTAAAGCTTGTCAATATCTGTGCTCCTGCTGAAGGAAAATCCTCAATGGGTAACTGACTGTGTTCACGATCTGTAATTGGCCGGTCACACAGAGTGTGGCTCTGTGTGGCCAGAGCTGTGCTGCACTCTTGGACAAACACAGAGCGACTGATCTCTCTGTGCTTGGCTTTACTCTAGCTCACATTGCTCTCTTCAGTACTCAGGATTTCTTCAGTTTGCTTCTGTATAGCAACTTCTGATCAATCCATATCAATTTCAGACTTAAAATAATGTACCGGTTTAAGCCCCCCCCCACTTCTGGTTAAACTCTGGTTTAGGCCACACCCACTCTGAGTACAGATACGGATACAGATCATTTAGATGGTTGAACAGATACAGATGGTAGTGTACTCGCTCATCTCTAGTTCAGACTTTACAGAGTTAAAAAATCACTGTAGTCTCAAGTTTTCTTATTGTTGCTGTAATGTAAAGTTCTATTCACACATTTGGTCCCAACATTACATATATGCTTTATTAGAGATTGTGAAATATTGCAGTACTATGTTCATGTTCATCTGCTCTTTTCTATGCACTGAGTAGCCACAACATTAATACCACTCATGAAGTGAAGAACATTGATTATCTCCAAGCAAAAGAATGTGTGAAGGTCCGGGATATTTTAGAGGGGAAGAGAACAGTTGGTTTTCATAGAAGTTGTGTTGAATAGTGAAGCATGCACACTAGTGACACACCATTTGATACAGTTGATCATTTACAGGCACCTCTGCAGGCAGCCTTATCAGTGGCTACTGTACATCGATGTTAGATCTCCCCCTAGTGTCAGTTTTACAATTCTACAGGCAGATAAAGACATGACTGATAAACCTGTCCTTTTGGCTTAAGTCTCATCAAATAGTATTAGCAGTCAAATTAGAATGGTTTTAATATAATGGCTTATATTATTAGTGTTTGTTGTGTATTTGATCTAATATAATGTAGAGTTGCCAGCTAATATAAATAGGTTTTCTGGAAAGAACGTAATCATAGTGAACTCACATTTTTGTTATTCTTCGTCAACAGAGGGGCTATTATGTGTGGAACAAGCAAGACCTTCTTTCAGTAAATCCTTCAAATGCTGATTATCTTCTGGGTGAGTTTATCAGTTACCTGCAATAGAGCTGCCCAATATGTCTGTTAATCATTATTTTAATATTGTGCTGATACTACAAAAAGCTGCAATATCCAAATGAGTCCTTAGATCAGTCACTGTGCAGTGTGAGCCTACTGACAACACCTGATCAGCCAAGGCTCACATGGTCATACATTGGCTAAAGCACGTTGTCTAAAGCACAGCCACTGTCTGTGACACCTTCATTAGGATCTGGATCAGTTTTGATGATGTATTTTTACAGAAATTACTTGACTGTTTAGGTGACTATTGAGTTGACTAGTCCTAAATTTGGGCTCAGCAAATCTGAGGTAAGTGGGAAAATATGTAACCATGGCTGCAATGAGGTATTCAGATTAACCAACAGTTGTAATCATTTTGATCTAAATAAACAAACTGATTCTTAGTAATGACATCACCGCAAGTAGTTTAAACTTTTAGTCCTGAGTTAAACGAGTTTGTTGTTTAATGTACTTTTCTTGTGACTAATGATTTCTCAGTGCTGTTGATTATGTTTTGGGTTGGCTTAGAATTAGGATTAAGGCCAAGGTGAAGATTAGGCTGATGTTTTGAGGTTAATGTTAGGGTTAGGATGAGGACCAGCATTAGAGTTAGGATTAGGTTTTGAGGTGAGGTTTAAGTTAGGACTAGGACCAGGGAGAGGGTTAGGATTAGGTTTTGGTTTGCGGACAAAGGTAGGGTAGAATTAGAATTAGGATTGTTTTTTTGTGTGTTAGTTTACGTTAAAGTTAAGGTTAGGACTAGGGCCAGGATGAGGGTTAGAACTATGTTTTGGGTTGAAATTAGTGTTATACTTGAGCCTTCAGTGGTCTTGTATTATTACTCTTATGAAATACATGAGTGTTTCAAATTGTGTTATCACAATTTAAATGTAAATCACTCAGCATGGAGCATCTTTTATACAGTGATAGAGAACACAGTAGCACAAAACTCCAGTTCTACATGCTGACTATTTAACCAGATAATATGGAAATGAACATAAATAAGCTACTTTGTGGCAGATTTTAATGAGTAAAAGAAGTCTGAATAGATCACTGATGAGATGTAATATAAGATAGGGTTGACATATTGTAAGGTATCGGCAGCAGTATAATTACAGTATAACTGCGATGTAACTGACGTGTTGAAAGATTTCCTTTTGTCTTGCCTCAGGGCTGTTTGAGCCAGGTGATCTGTCCTATGACCTTGAGAGAGACAGCAACACTGACCCTTCACTTACAGAGATGATGGACGTGGCCATTAAAATCCTCCGGAAAAACCCTCAAGGCTTTTACCTGCTAGTGGAAGGTGAGACAGTAATATATTACAATATATAGTGATTTTTTTTTACCATTTGTGGTAATGTTGCTAGTCAAATAGGTTTGCTCCTTGTTTACTTTAGAGTGGAAGAGCCTAAAGGCTGAATATAGATTACAACTCTTCCATTTAGTTGTCAGGAGGTTAAGCACAAAACAAAATGAAGCACTGTATTTACATGTAAACAATTCATTAAATATCCACACTGTATTGAGAATTGACACAGAATCACAGTACATACAGTGTCATGATACTCGTACTGTATTGATATTTTCATACAGCTCTAGTTAAGACTGTAGTATGGAAACTGATGAAATACACTGAACTCTAATCTGGCCATTTACCTATAGGTGGACGAATTGATCATGGGCACCATGAGGGCAAAGCCAAGCAGGCCCTGCATGAGGCTGTGGAAATGGACCGAGCTGTCACCCGAGCTGGACTGCTGACCAGTGTACATGACACACTGACTGTCGTCACTGCTGATCACTCACACGTCTTCAGCTTTGGAGGATACACACAACGAGGAAACTCCATTTTTGGTCCGTGTTCAGCTGCACTGCAATATTTTAGACTTTATATGTGTTTAACTAGTGCTGTGAGGCTAATGTAGCTAATGGAAGCTAACACAACATTTAACATCATGCTAAATGCTAGCCTATGTCATACAGTTACACAGTAACATGGTGTGAAAATGTTTTTTGTTCAGAATTTAATACAAAAAGTTAAACCTCAAATTATTATATTTCATTTGAGTAAATGACTATAAACAGTGTAAATAGTGAATCTCTCAGAGCTACAACTGTCACATTCATTAATATCAACACTCCTGAACCAGAGACATCAGAAATGTCTTATCTGGACTGAGCAGAACCAGAACTGGACTGTTACTCAGTACAAAGTCCTCTTTTCAGATGAAAGTCACTTTTACATGTCATTAGTAAATCAGCTGCTAGAGTCTGGAGGAAGAGTGGAGAGACACACAATCCAAGTGTCTGAAGTCCAGTGTGCAGTTTCTGCAGTCTGTGATGCTTTGAGGTGTCATGTCATCTGCTGCTGTTGCTCCACTGTGTTTAGTTCAAAGTCAGCACAGCATCTAGCAGCAGATTTTAGAGCACTTCATGCTTCCATCTGCTGACCAGCTTTATAGAGATGCTGATTTACTTTTCCAGCAGCTGCTACAGTGTCAGTAACTACTACCAAACAGTTGATGAGCCTTATATTACTGTTGTTGAATGTCCAGCCAATGCATGAGTATAATGTAATGAATATAGAATATAACAGTTTACCTTTTTGGATTAAAACATTTTTATTGTATGACTGTATTTTAGTTTAGAAAACAATATGATGATTAGCTCCGTGCTGTATGGTGGTATGCACCATGCTTCTGTTTCTCGTAACTCTACAAAGCAAACTTCAAAATCAAACATGTCGTGACTGACTGACCACATTGGAGTAAATGTTTAAACTGTTTAAATTTGATTCTTTGCTAAACTAACGCTTTAAGGGATTGTGTTGTATCCACAGGTTTGGCTCCCATGGTCAGTGATGTGGACCAGAAGCCCTTCACATCCATTTTGTATGGAAATGGTCCAGGGTTCAAACTGGTCAATGGTTCAAGGGTCAACGTCTCCACAGTAGATTATCGTAAGTCATTAATCCTTCAATTCTGCAGTCTTTTTCTGCCTTTTAATCTATTTTTAATCTATTTCTTACTGGGGTCAGAACAAAAGCTTGTGTCATCAAAATGACAGCTCTCCAAAGATGAAAGAAAAACATTCAGAAACGCTTAAGTTAAAAGATCCATGTGCTGGTTTTTTTTTTTTTTTTGTTAAATTATTATTTTTTCTCTGAACTTGTGTATGGCTTTATGTACTAAAAGCCCAAATAAATCATTTCCCAATCTGTTTTAGAATGAAACTGGCAGTTTTTCTGATATGACTGAAAAAATCTAATTTCTTATTCCATCCATTATCTTAACCCACTGGAGTCGACTCTCGACATATTAACAAAATTCTGCAAAAACATGTATATAACTCAGTGAGATTTATCCTAATAACAAAACAAAACATTGTCTGGAAACCTTAAAGGGAGTAATTTTCAAAAATATAGGTTGAATTGATATATGTTTTTAGATATTTGTGAGAGGAGCTTAAATATTCTGAGACACATTTTTGAGAGTGAGCCAGACAGCTGCACATACTTTCCCGGCAAATGACGTAATCTATCATTTATATGATAATGACATGGTAATTCCAGACACACCATTGGCAGAATTGCGGCTGTGGAATGCGTGAAATGTGAACATGAACAAAAGGCCTCTCACCTCATGAGTCAAACATGTCACCACACATTAGTTAAGCTTTAGAAATAAAACCACATATAATTACTAAAAACTGTAACGAGCAGTGTGTAGCCAACACCTCTGTTTATTCAGTTCTGAGCTCAAAAGTCTTGGCTAGAAATGTTTAGAGTGTGTTATCACAATATATCAGCACATCTGAAAACAGGTTTTTGTGAAGTCTAAGTTTAGAGCAGATTTAATCAGAATATAGATATATGACACTCTTACTGTTCTGACTCTGTTGCTGCTGAGTTTGTGCTGAACAGAAGTCTGTGTAACACTTTGGGAAAAATAATTTTAGATGTGTGTCATTTGTAAAATGTCAGGGCATGTCAGACTACATCAGAGTGTCTGAAACACCCTCAGACTCCAGAAGGTTAAGTGTGAAAGTAACATGTGCACCTCTGATTGACTTGACCTGTTAGGCCATGTCAGCAACAGGGATTCAACTTGTTTTACAGATGTGAAGATAGGTGTCACATGACACATCAGACTGGTAGAGAATTTCACTGAAAATCAGTGCTGTGCTTCATGTCACTGTCACTTTGTTCATGCTCAAGTGAAAATTAACCATAATGGCTACAGAATGTGTTGGGTATGATGTCCACAGTGTTGGAGCGTTAAGGCTTTAATGCTTTTCTCACATTCCTGATAAACTTTCACTAAAACATCTGACTGAATGTTACACAAAAACTTCTGTCTTTAAGATGAACAACATTCTGTATCTTCAGAGTAAACAAGCTTGACATGAGTCCACAGATATACACACAGGTTTAATCAGGAGAACATGGTGACCACTCAATTAGACCCTTCTGATCAGTCCACTTTTGAGGAAACTGCACATCAGGATAATCTGACAACACCATCCTTCACATGAACTGTACAGAAAAAAATCACAGTTTTAACATGAGAATGAATAAAGTTACATGGACAGGAAGCTCAACACAGATTTACTGGTGAAATTATCGACCAGTTTTCTCTGTCACACCTCTACCTTAATCCAAGATGGAGGCATTCAAGATCGCTGCGATGTCAGTGGCATGGCCTTCCAGGTTTCCCCGACAGTCTGAGTCTAAAACTGGATCATTATCTGCCAAACCATTTTATATTCACAATTAATACACTTTTATTTCCCATTTATCTTGCACCAAAATCATAAATACAGTGGAACCTCTGTTATCGTTTGCCCAGGTTATCATACAATTCGGTTATCATCTAGTTTTTTTGGTGAAATTTTGTCCCAGTTTTAGTCGGCGGGCCCATGTGACTCGCCACTAATTTCATGATAACAAAGTATCCACCCATGTGTTCATCACGCACTCATGCGTTCGTTGTTCATTCTGGCTTTCTTTCTCATTGTTTCTCATTGGTAACACTCAAAACAAACTAAAACACCACACTAAAGCGACGACGCTCAGCACTGCTGCCTGAAAACAGGTGTACAAAACAAAGGCTGCGACTGGACCACACCAGCACTCTCTAAAACAGAGCGTAAACCTGTAAGAGTGATGTTAAATGTTCATTTAT
>BRDA01001733.1:18957-40584 GCA_036984385.1 Crenuchus spilurus
TAGTTGCGCTCGACACCGTTCTTCCAAACGACACAGACAGTCGTGTCACAGGTCTCGTACCTCGTCTATGGTCCTCTGTCCGGTCATGTGGTCCTCTGTACGGTATCTGCTCCATGCTCTGGACACTGTGCTGACAGACACAGCAAACCTTCTTGCCACAGCTCGCGTTGATGTGCCATCCTGGATGAGCTGCACTACCTGAGCAACTTCTGTAGGTTGTAGACATCACCTTGTGCTACCTCTATGGTGAGAGAACTGACAAAATGCAAAAGTGACCAAAACATCAGCCAGAAAGGATGAGAACAGAGAAAAGGTCTATGGTCAGCACCTGCAGAACCACTCCTGTATAGGGGTTGTCTTGCTTATTGCCTCTCATTTCTACCTGTTGTCTGTTCCATTTGCACAACAGCAGGTAAAACTGATGAACAATCAGTGTTGCTTCCTAACTGGACAGGTTGGTTTCACAGAAGTGTGGTTGACTTGGAGTTACATTGTGTTGTTTAAGTGTTCTTTTTATTTTTTTGAGCAGTGTACTTTTAAAATGGAAGCAAATGCTCCTTCAGTTCTGAATGTTTTCTTCCTATTTCTTCTGATAGTCAAGTATGTTATGAATTGAGTTTGTGGTGGCAAATTTCTGTGACTGTGTTCCTGTTCTGATTTTTGTTCATTCTCTTATATAGGAGGCCATTCTGCAACAGGACAAGCAAAGAATCTTGCAAATAATTAAATGCGGACTGCCAAAGTAACTGCACAAAGAGTGAGAGCGTGTGTGTGTGTGTGTGCGTGCGCATGCTATATCTGACCACTGTACTGATTCACATGTATTGTGTTTAAGGTGAGATTCCTGAGTCAGGTATCAACATTACCTCGAGGCAAATGCGTGTTACTTTATGTAATCTGTACTGATTCCAATAATGGCTTTTTCTTTAGAAGCATACCTGTTAAAACCAATGCTTAAGTGAACATCTAAGGCAAGTGAAATGTTTTTTACTGTGACTGTACAAGATAAACACAATGCTGAATCCAAAATGTCAGACACTGCCCTCTACTGGAAAGTTTGAATTAAAATACTGCCAGCTTGCTGTGAGAACAGCAATAAGAATTTATTGAGGAACATTTTTTTTGTTTTCCAAGTAAGAAAAGCAATCCTTAATGGATGTTTTATGAGATGTTAAAAAAAAATACATTACACTTCTCACAAAATTCACATCACATTTTTATTTACATGCATGAAGTTATAACAGGCCTCTGAATATATTACTACATCAGTGTTTTTCTTCAAGTATAGCAACTATAAAGCTATCAGTTCTTTGTGTTGTTTTCTCGCAGTCATTCATTTTCATTGCACATCCTAAAATATAACAAAATGTCAAGCTGCATAAGGCCAACAGGGCATCAGTAAGGGACTGTTATTTAAGGACCTTGTGTTTAAAAAAAAAAAAAAAAAACAGCTCTGGTATCTTATATGTATATATATATTTTTTTCTAAATGTAAAGTGAGAAGCTGAACAAAATCTCAAGTCTCCAAAATTTTCAAAGGTATATAGAAAGCCGGTGTTTTTAACAAAAGTGTTCTGCACCACTTTTGTGGTCTATTGAAGGCATCAGCCTACTGTTCTACTGTTGAGTAGAAGAATTTCAGACTGTATTGTGGTTTTGTAAGTTGAATTAAATTGTTTAAATAACCCTGAGTAATGCCATTGTTCTAATTAAGCAGTTAATTATGGCAGTGGATTATCCATGCAGTGCTCTGTATGAAATTATTATAAGCCATCATCCTAATTATCTATGTATTTATAAGCAAAAAGCAGCATTTTAAGCTTAATTAGAAAAGATTTGCACATTTATGTTCTGCCAATTTGGATTTCTGGACGCACTAAATCAGACTTTCTCCTGCCAGTAGCACGTGTGGATCTACTCAGCCAGTGAATACAATAAGAAGAAAATACTTTTGACCTTTGCACAGTGTGTCTGGCTGCTACTGAATACATTTTTACATTTGGTTTCTTAGCAAAACTGAGCAGAAATGAACATGGCCTACAAGTAAGTGGCCCTTTAAATTAGTTCTTTTATGCGACAGACTGTAATGACAATGTGAGCAGTGAAAAGACGTACTTTGTGAATTCTGATGTATGTTGCTTTCATAAATCTGATCCACAGAAATGTAATGTCTTAACAGTCCGATTGAAATTCACAAGACTAATGTTAGCAGTGTTAGCCTGCAGCTCCATTTCTAGCATAAAGACGTACATCTCAGACTCCTTACATTAGCTCTGTCAGAGTTTGAAAACTGTAGTGGCAGTATAGCTGAAGCGGAGCGTACTAGGAGCAGAGTCTGTGAGATGCAGACTGATGAGCTCAGAAAGGTAATGGAGGATTTTCATGTCGTCATCGTGGAGGTTACAGTAGCAGTGCTCTGCCTTGACTCTCTCACTTGAGCAGTTGGGAAGGTGAAGTTTATGACTAAAGGTGAGCAGGAATGCCCTGGAGACGAGTTTGTTGATCACACATTGTGCGTAAAGGTAGTAGGTAGTGCCATGCACAATCTGGGTCCTTGGCTCCACCAATGGACAAATCAAAGAACCTTTGTAGGCTGGACATCTTAAAGTCCTCTGGTCCACATCCAGTATGCTGAGGTAACGATTATAGCGAACTAAACAGGGAGGCAGGCTGGGAGAATTAGAAGACTTCATCCTGGAAAGCAAGAATTACAATATAACATGATGATGTTTTTATATCGGTGCTATTGTATTTGTGATATGAGTGTAAATTTAAAGATTTTAAGGTCTAATAAGCCTTAGTATTAAAAAACAGTGCCTGTAACTGACTAGGAAACACTTCAGTAATCTAGACAACAAAGTTATTGTAATTTAAAAAAATATATGCTGAGATTTGTCTTGAAGGAACTATAGAACTATCATATAATGTCAGTTATGTGCTGTTTAGCTGAATTGTCTAATCTGAACCTTGATCTGTAGCTGTAGTCAAGCCAAACTAGAAAAACTGCCACCAGACACACAATATCATTTTACTCTGATGATTCACGTGTATTGTGTTTAAGGTGAGATTCCTGAGTCAGGTATCAACATTACCTCGAGGCAAATGCGTGTTACTTTATGTAATCTGTACTGATTCCAATAATGGCTTTTTCTTTAGAAGCATACCTGTTAAAACCAATGAGTTTCCAGATCAGCAGGTCTGTGATCTGCAGAGGGTCTGATGTCCAGGGCTGGATGCTCTCTCTGTACTTCCCTACATGTGGGGTATAGATGGCCAGGGCAGTGACCCAACGTCTGACAACAGTTTCCTCACTTCCTAACACCACCAACGTTCGGCCGCTCAGCAGGCTGTACACTGCATGCACTGCAAATGGAAACTGCCGCAGGAAACGCAGCGCAGCTCGTCCCAACTTGGCACGCTTTCGACGACTTCCACTCTCATTCTTCATTTCACAGGAAACAGGAGAGAGGGAGAATTCTGAGGCTGTGGAGGCAAGGCTGAGGTAACTGGTGCAGTCTGACAAATCATCTCGTATAAGCTGTAAAGGTCCATCTTGTAGAGACACTGGATCAAGCACAGGAAAAAACGGGCCTGCAAACGGGCCTGCATTGAGGGCAAAATTTAAGCAAGAGTCAGGTGGTGTTAAAATGATAGTGGGGGTATCGGGGGTACCAGGGGTGCTTGGGTAGTCATTGAGTTTCTCTCGTCCCTCCTCCAAAACTATACTTGTGCACATACACCTCTCCAGGCCTGTGTTTTCCTGAATCAAAGTCCTATCTGTGTCCTCTTCCTCGCACTCTGGGGTTTCTTCATGGATTGCTAAGGGGTACGAGGCTCGCAGATCATCTGGTATGATGGAGTCCGTAGTGCTGAGCACCTCAATGCTGTCCTCACTGTTTGTCCTTTGGGTGGCCACCCTCCGTTTCCGGCCTTCTAAGACAGGTGCAGGGAATGAGAAGGGTCTCTGTGGAAGTGATTCTAGAGAGATGTGAGTTCCCTGAGTTCTGAATGACTTCTCTGTTCCCAGCACCTCAATACTTTCGCCGCTACTAATGCTGTCCTTCATTGGCATTGGAACAGTCTCCCTGTCCTCACATTCATATTCTGTCATTGCAACTGCTGTCAGGGGCAGGTCATCACAACAAGGTGAGGCTGGAATTGAGGTGGGCTCAGCTGGACACTGTCCATTTATGTTGACCTCAAGCTTAATTGGCACCATTTCGACACAGGAGGTGTAAGAGTCCAGGCTGACGGGTTCACTCTGCAGGGAAGATACGGGATGGAGCAGCATTGGCCGAACTGCGGGCCTGCCAAACAGCTGCTGTGCTTCTACAATCAACTCGCATGAATCCTCGAATAGGAAATTCGTAGACTTGAGATGCTGGAGCAAGTTCTGATTGAGCTGACGTGCGATGAGGTAGCTGTTGTCCCCACGGAAACTCCTCTCAATGGAGCGGAGCTGTTTCTGTGCCTGCTGAAGAAAGTATTCATCACAGAGCTCCTCCAAATTCTTTAAACGCTTGTCAAACTGCTTGCATGAGCCAGCTCTAATCAGCTGTGGTGTGTGAGATGATGTGACAACGCTGCATTCCACTCCTGGCTCTGGGATTTGGGAAAGCAGTGCATAAGGGTTCAGCTCCAGAGAGTGAGGGGAATCATCAGGCTCATATGGAAAGAACTCTGGATCTCTGAGCTTCCTGGTTGGGTAGGAAGTGACTTGTTTCAAAAGGCTCTTGTGTTCTTGAATGGCTTTCTCTACACTAGCCAGCTCTGCAGCTTTATCAGGCCATCGGAATGAGTTACATCTTGCACTCTGACCTTCCTCTTTCCCCTTGTGTTGCTCAGACCCCACCTCTCTTTCTGGTCTGTCACTTCTTCTAGACCCCCTTCCAGTCCTCAGCACAAATGCACCACCGTCCGATTCATTTTCCCCTTTATCAGAACCTAACATGTTTTGTTTCACTACTTCTTCCTCATTTGAACACCCACATCTATCTTTCACTTTCTCTTCCTTTATGGTCAGCAGCAATCTACAGTTCCCTTTCTCATCCCCCTTTTCTCCATCCCATGCCAGTTCATCATTAATTATCTCTTGCCCACCTCCATTTATCTCACCGACAGGGAAATTAATTAGCCTGTCTCTTCTGATCTCTCTCAGCAACACTAATCTCGTATACTCCAAGTCTCCCAGCTTTTTATCCAGTTCATTGGCAAAGTTCTTCCTGTTTCCGGTCTTTAGGCACTCGGATGCTTTGGAGAACTCAGCAGACAGTTGAGGGAAGTGACACATAATTTTGTCCTCTTGTGAGGACACGTAGGCCATGCAGAATGGCCGCACAAAACCACGAGCCTCCAGGTCATACAGTGTTAAGTGGTGCACATAAGCATAGGCTCCCTCTCTAGAATCCCCCAGAACCACTTTTGCATCTTCCACAAAGTTCAGCTTGGGACAGCTGGAGCCACTAGGGCCTGTAAAGGAGGTCTGGTAGTCCATTGACATGAGCCTGAGGGAGAAGTGGTTCAGGTCAAACGAGCCACATGCCTTGGCAGTATCGGGTATTGTGAGCAACGGCTGTGGGCCGACTTGCTCTGAAAACTCCGCTATGAGAACGAAGTCTTTATCAAACTGAACTCTGGATCTCACGGACCATGGCGAAGAGTCGCTCAAGTGGTCACAA
This sequence comes from Crenuchus spilurus, assembly GCA_036984385.1. Lineage (NCBI taxonomy): Eukaryota > Metazoa > Chordata > Actinopteri > Characiformes > Crenuchidae > Crenuchus > Crenuchus spilurus. Next base: position 24,636 of record BRDA01001733.1, read on the forward strand.
AGTGGGATGGACAGTTCTTCTGGAAGTGCATTTGGGTCTGTGGGCGGAGGATCTCTGAAATCAGTCTCTGTGGTGAAAGCCAACAGGTCTGGAGAACCGATCATGGTGGTGTCACAGTTTTTTGTGTATGGTCATATAGAGTTGCACTGAGAATTCAGAGGACGAAAACGTTTCAAGACTCAAATATGGCAATTCTATATTCACTTTCAGTTCTTTCCAGTACAAATACTGTCATTTCCTGACAACTGAAGAGTTCTGTATGGATAAGAGAGATTATATTTGAATAAGAACAGTATAAAGATTTGGGAATGTGTTAATAGTTTGTAGCCAGACTATTGATTGGGTTGAGTATTGTGACTTGGTACTGAAAACAACTCTATAATCACCTAAGCAGACTCACTTTGCGCTGAGCTCTCAGTCAGTAGGTCCTCACGTTAGCTGCTGTCTGCTGACCCATGCCTAGGGGGCCAGTTGAGTATGACTGAGCCCTTGTGCCGAGTTCTGGGGGGTTGTCCTTCGAAAACGACAGCTAAAAGAAGAGTTCACGGTTTAGGAAGAGCTCCAGTATCTCCAAATGAGTGAGAAGTCCTCTCTCCACATTGTTCCAAACTGTTCACTTCCCAGACCCAGCCGTGTCGCCCCTCTTCCAGCTGGCGGCAGGAGCGGAGAGTGAGCGCAGGGCCGCGGCTGGCGCACGTAACCTTTGCTCATGTTGGCAGGTTAGAAACGGTGGAGTAAACATGACTGAAGGAGAGGAGGAAGCGGAGCCCACAGAGCCATAACCGCACATGTGACAGGACTGAGGGGGCGGGGCCAACCCGCTCAACTTCCAGCCTGCCGTTTCTGGACCAAAGTAAACATGCGGCGAAAGTGAGCTCCGGAAAAGCCTTTTAATACCAGCGCGTGCTGGATACAGGACGTGAGCGCGCCCTGCCGGGTCACGGCGTTCTGGAATTCCTGCTCGTGGACGCGCACAGAGGAGAAACACGTGTTACACATATTAAAAGGCATTAAACACCTTACGCTCAAAGTGAGGAATAACACGGTGTATTACTTGGTTTTCCGTGTGCTTACCGTGAGGTCTGAATGTACATCTTCAGTATCTTTACTTGGAGAACAAAACTGTAACAAACTAATAAATGTCTTAATAATATTGAGTGTAATAATGAATATTTTAAGATGTATTGACTCTAATCCCTCTATCCTGACTCCAGACTTTTATTTTACTGTTAAAAACACTAAACAAAGCTGCTCCTTGGACTCACAGTTTAGTCATTTATGTACATGACTAGATTTGTACATAAAAAGTTTAGAAACTGTCTTGTCATTAGGAGAAATCAGTGTAAACAAACACTCCGGAGATGTTTTTAACTAATCTGATATTTAACTGATCACACACAGCAGTGCTGCTGTTTTTAACACCACAGTGAGTGACCATACTCCTCCAACCAAAACTGTCTGGCCAACAGTGTCCTGTGACCACCAGTGAAGGACTAGAGGACCAACACACTGCAGAGCTAATGTCTCTGTCTTTACATCTACAAAGTAGGCACAAAGTTTAAAATCTCTACTCCACTCATACCAAAACACACTAACACACCACCACGTCAATGTCACTGCAGTACTGAGAAGGCTCCACTACTCAATTCCTGCTCTGTGGGGTCCTGAAAGGCTGTACAGAGAAACAGATGGACTACTCTGTAATTGTAGAACACAGTCTGTAACTGAAGAAAGACACAAGGAGGTGGTCATATTTTATGACTATGTTTTTGTAAAACTGTTAAAACATTTCAAGAAATCGTTTATAGCAACCAACATCATACACAGGCAGGCAAAATAAATGTGTTCAAATGTGAAATAAGGTGAACTGGCCCTTTAAGGACTGTTGTAGCATTAAAGATACATTTGCATTGGATCTTTCTAGACTGAACTGTACCTGTGCTGACAGTGAAACAGAACCATAAGTCTGAGACCTTAAGAGGTTAACCAGCTTTAAAGCCTAATCATGTATTTATTGGCATTTCAGTGAAATTATGCCTGAAGTAGAAGCACAATGGGGTTCTGAACAGTAGTACAAAGCTCATTAACCCTTTAACATCCTCACCAAGAAAGAAGAATTTTTTTTTGGGCAGGGTGGGGTTCATCTGTGTGGTGGTACAACAGCACTGATAGTTTTTCACTATTTGATAGTTTATTACATTTGGTTTGTCTATGAAGCGTTGTTGGTTTACATTCAGGCAAGAAAATGTTGCATTTCTAGTGACCTCTAGTGGATTTTTTTTAGCTTACCATACCTCTACCAATTGGTAGAGATGGCACAATCATACTGTATTAAGTGCAACACCTTCATTAAGAAATATTGACTTAAATGTTCAAAATGGTGGAAAGTTAAAGAGGTAAAAGGATTGCAGTAGACTTTTTTTGTACATCCAGCATCTTTTCCTTTCCCTTTTTTGGGATTAAGCATAATGCTTAAGTAGGGTGACTGTGTTTTGGTCCTCAAAAAAGTGGTCAACAAGTGCCAGAATGCAGCAGGTGGTTATTGAACATGTGACTGCAAAGCTGAGCAAATGTCAACTGAAGGCAAGACCAAATCATTTTTAGGCAATCTAGACATCCCATATGGTCACCACAGCTAAAGTCTCAAAGTGAGACGTGTTGAGGGTTAAAAATGGTACTGAAGATTCAGCCCAAATTTCTCACATAAAAGTGCAAAACTTTACTCTAGCACATATAACCAGCTCTGTCTGGGCCCAGTCCTCTATAAATGCTTCAATTTACTGCAGCTGCTCAAAACAGAGAAGCTCCAGAAACCTCCCACTTAAAACCTGCTGGGATTCTGCACACAAACGGCAGCTGTCTGACTTGCCCATGATAAGCAAACAATCATGTTCATTTTGATTTGTTTAACTTTTAACTCTGAACTCTGCTGGTGGTCCAAAAGAAACATGAAAATGAACAGAAGTAACAATCACACAGGAAGTTATTATTCAAATAAGCTCTTTATTTAGGCACCATTACACAAAGATGAGGTTTGAGAATTACTTTTACACACCCAGTACAGTCTGGCAGGCTGCATCTAACACAGCCTCCAGTCAAAAACACCACCAACTGACATCAGCTTCTCCTCTCAGGAGAGAAACACTCAGAAGGAAAAACATCCTTTCCAGCAAAAAGGCAAATAAAACTGCTTCAGAGAATGACCTGCAGTCTAGCTTTACAACTCAACAAACTCTGGTCTGTCATTCTGTGAAGATCTCTAATGTCTACGTGCCAAGCTGAGCTAAAAGTGCTGCTGCATAATTACAACATAATTCTAGTCCTACATTCAGGCCAGTGAGATCACCAGATGTATTATTAGTGGATTATTAAAGAAAAGGCTAAACCACCTGTCGCCACTGATGACTGAACATTAAAAAGATGGTTCACTCCGAAATCATATTTACGTAAGTTCTCACTTCAGACGTAGCTGATCAACCAAGACAGGTTTGGGCTCCAAATTTTGTTTCTTTAGTTGAGAACCACAGCTGTGAGGCTAACAGACAACTAAAAAGTCATTTCTGTAAAAATATCACCAAAACGTTTCCTCGACCTGCATCTAAATCGTAATTTAGGTCTCAGACTAGTCAGTGTGCTTTATGACACAGTATAACTCACAGCAAACTTAAAAATAATAAAAGCTGCTGCTGTCTTAAGCCATACTATGTCATACACCACTGACTAATCTACAATACCTTAAGAACTAGATGCAGTTTGAGTCGGTTAAAAAAGTTTTTTGACTTTTTACAGATTTCATGACTTACATTCTAATATTTGTAAGCAGCAAATCTGAAGTCCTTGTGTTGGCTGATTGACTACATGTAGAAAAATGTCAATACGATTTTGGAGAAAGTTTGTTTAACGTAGCGTCTCTATACTCATACATACTCAACTTATATGGCTCTGCACCACTGTCAGGTACTCATTAATGCCAACTTGAGTAATTGGGCAGAACTTATTTATACCTGCTCACCAAGTGGATGACTATCAATGCAGAGCTGAACACACCAGTTACCGGTTTCTGCATGTGTACTTGATTACTAGAGAAATTTTTTTGGCACTGTCTGAACGAAGCCCTTTTGAAAAACTTTAATGTTAATTAATAAAATGATGAGACACTTTTAAAGGAATAGTCCCAGAAATCATGTTTACACATTTTCCCACACATCACAGATGTAGTTGATCAGCCGAGATACGTTTGGAGTCAAAGTTTTGCTTTGTTAGTTTAGAACTGGAGCTGCGTTGCTAACAAACACCAGAACTTTAAATCGTTTTTGTAAAAATACATCCCAAAACTTCTCTCAAACCAATCAAACTGCGTCCATACCTTAATTAAGGTCTCACAGACTAGCTGATGTGGTTTAATACACAGGATGACTTACTGTGTACTACATATAAATCAAACCTCAATGCTTCAGACAGTCACCTCAGGTATTAAAATGTACTATTTCTATAGATTACAGCAAGTCATACCAGGAGAATTTAAATAAGATCTGGAAGCAAAATTTTGACTCCAAAAATGTCTTGCATGACTGCAGTAAATTTGGCAAATATCATTTCTGAATGAATTATTCCTGTGTGTTGGTGAGTATATATCATTGCTGTCATATCAAACCCTCTATTAGTTATTCAGATAAATGTAAGTTAAAGTTAAAGTCATGCTGAACCATCTGTTGGTCCACTTATGAAATGACAATGTAAAGGAAAAATGGTGACTTCAAAAGAGATTAAATCAAAACAAATAGGTTTCATATGACAGCAGCAATATGAATGAATGCATTGTAACTGTTTCTGTCTGGAAATCAAAGAAAAAAATGAATCATATGAGCAGTATCTCTGGCTCGCTCACGGCACAGTAGAGCATAAAGCCCATCTCGTCAATGTCGTCCTCGGTGAAGCCCTGCAGAAGATTAACAGCAGGTTTAAAATAACTGGGCAGGACTCCCATTTCCAAGTAGCCAATCAGCTCAGTGATGGCTTGTTGAAATCTATCGCTGAAGGCAGATTCTGACCAATCTGATTCTTTTTCACTCATGTGCAGGATAACGTTGCTAAGCTGGGTGCCCGTTAGCTTGTGGAGGGCGGGGCAGTTCCGGCACACAGCCTTTAACGTTTTGAGGCACTTTCTCCTGACCTCTTTTCCTCCACCTGATTGGTCGAGGCTGGCCAATTGAGCAGTTTCGCTGGTGTAAAGGCTCTGGTACCAGACATAGTCGAATGACCCAGTAATTTCAGGCTGCGCTGTCAGTGTCATTTCCCCCAGACGGACTGTTGGCAGCACGTTAATGAACAGCTCTTCGTCATCATGGTTCCTTTCACTTAGGCCACAGATCTCGAGTCTGAGTGCTGGAGACCCAAGCACTGGTCGAACCTCACACTCCAGTGTTCCGCTCAGTGATGGCCAGTTCATCGACTCCATTATGGACTTGCCCAGCTGCTCAGTGACAAGCCGGGATGACAGGTAGCCACCCAGGAGGTGGCGGTCCCAGTAGCTCCGCCCACGTGGGAAATACTCAAGGTTTTCACGGCGTAGCATGCAGTACTGAGGGTGACCCAGGAAAGTGTCCTCGCCAGCGATAGGTGTCCACAGGCTGGGCTCCAGCTACACACACACAAATATTTTTACAGTGAAAATAAAATAATTTAAAAACACACTGCTTCTGATTTGTGCAAAGAATCATTCAACATAGAAATTTGGTGAATATGTGTTTTAAGTTGAATGCAGCTTTTAGAGGCTGTTCATTGACTAATATCTTCTGTTCTAATGTATCCATGACATTCAGCAGCCATTACAGAGAGTAGCAGAGGATGCTGTGGGGTCAAGATAAAAATATAATAACATAATAAAATATAAGATCTTTCAAAGTGAGACGCACACACGCAGTACCTGTAGAGGAACGAGCAGGCAGGCATGATCGGCTTTGACCACCTGAAGATCGTCAAGTAGAGACCCTGCTAAAGTCATCTCTCCCAGAGGCATGTCTGTGTGTTTAGAGTGCAGGAAGGCATGGATCTCTGTGGCAATGTCCAGAGCTCTCTGTTTAGCCCTGGACACTTCGTCAGCAGACAGACACACACGTGTGCGGTAATACTGCTCTAGACGCTCTGCAAACGTCAGCACACACAGGTCGAGACGCTTTCTCTGAGGATTTGCTTCAGACTCACTTTTCTGAGGTGCTGGCAGAGGCTGAGACAGATCTGCTACAAAAACAAAAACACAGAGAAAGAAAAACAGGTCACATAGACAACATCTGAACTCATTAGTGACAAATTTTGATCAGAGCACCACTGCAGGAAAGGCACTTCACATGCTTTTTACAATCAGTTATTACACTTACACTGCTAAACTGTTTTAAAGGAATGGACTACAAAGACTACAAAAAATGGACAAATACAGAACCCAATGTTTCATTAAGTTTGCCACTTTTTCAAAGAAAAAACAAAGTAATCTGTAGTTTAAAATATTTATTGAACACTGAATATTTTTAACATCCAAACAAAACAAAATATGACAAAATAAATTTGCCAAAATATTCTATTGCCTGATATCAGATGACGCAGATTGATATTTGCCTCTCACAAATATGTCATAATGGATCATTTTCCTCAATAAATAAATAAATAAACAAGTATTTTTGTGTCTCATTTGTTTAACTGGGTTCTCTTTATCTACTTTTAGGACTTGTGTGAACATCTGATGATGTTTTAGGTCATATTTATGCAGAAATATAGAACATTCTAAAGGGTTCACAAACTTTCAAGTAGCACTGTATGTTTATAATGTTTATATTAAATATTTGTTTGGTGGAAGAATATTTTATTGTGAATAAATAAAAAATAAATTCATTTATGAACTGAATATTGCTGTGTTTTGTTATGTTGACTGTCATTTTATAAAGCAAGATGCCACTAAAAATGGTGCGTTACTGTGATTTTGAGGAAGAAAGTTTGTTACTCTGCTTCATGTGACAAACACCCTGTGATATAATCACAGTAATGCAAGGCCTCTCATGACTTATTGCTTTATTTATTTATTTAAAAGATATAATAAAAAAAATTTCATAAATGTGACCCCGCCAGTGAGAACCAGGTCAAAGTCAGTCTTTTGTTTCAAAATTTGTTTTTTTCAAAACAACTTTTTTGTGAATTTAAGTTCACAAAATCAAAATATGTACTCTGATAGATATCTGAGACTATTATCTTTCATTTACAGCAATAATACAGAGTGGCTAAGTTTTGTCGCTAATGTAAGTGACACAATATTGACACGATACCTCAATAAGTTGCCCAGTGACTTTGGTCTGGTTTTCCCTGGCGGGGTCACAAATTATTTTTATTTACATTCTTTATTTGAGATTACTTGTGCCAAAAACATTCCTTCGATGAAACACCTCAAAACACCTTTTCATAAATTGGTAATATCGCTTTTTTTTTTAAACAACCACAAATGTTATATTTAGGATCTAAAATTCCACAAAAAAAAATCTGTGATTGCTTTAGTAAGCTAATAACAAGTAATAATATAAATTTGCAGCACACTTTTATTCCCAGAAACTTGTGTCTGCATCCTATAAGAGTCAGAATCCGATTATGCTGAATACTCATATGATGTGTACGGGAGTTCTTAGTTAATTCTAGATAGGACAGATAACGAAGTTGAACATGAACTGATATGGCCTCACTTCAAGCACGTCCAGAGTCAAAGCAATAATCCATCCATTTCTATTGTGTGAATATCAAAAACAGTAGCCTGAGTGTCATGTACCTTTCTTGGTTGCTGCAGTGATCTGTTTCATGACCACACCCTCAATGCCTTTACGCAGCAGTTTGGGTGAGGGACTGACCAGGCTGAGCTCCTCCCAGCTATCAGTCATCTTCTTATCAGGCTTCTCATCATCAGGAGGTCGACCAGCACGTTCTATCAGCTATCACATAAGGGTACAGAAGAGCAATCGATTTTAAATTAGATTAAATTAATAAATAAATAATAATTAATAAAATATTTAAATAATTAAATAAGGCTACAGAAAACAATATAAAAAATTTACGTTGTGAAAAATTATCATTTTATATTAATTGCATGTACAGTAAAGTGACATTTCAAGCCTCTTCTTTTACTGTTGATCAATTCTGGCTTATAGTCAATGAAAATCAGAAATCCAATATCTCAAATTTTAGAATATTCATTTAGAGTTTGAGTAAATTACTATTCAAAGAATCTCAACATTAAAACAACACTTCTCACCTGTACATGTATATAACATATGACAGCTTACCATTTTAAATTAAATTATGAACACAAATGAACTTGATCAGGATATTCACATTTTTAGAGATGCAGTAACTAGTATTTGCTAAAACTGTCAACTGAGTATCGACAGTAATACATGAGATAATCTGTGGAAAAATCAAGCATATCTGGCTTTACCTACTACTTCTAATTCCATTTGCACAAATCCACTACAAACCAAACAAAAGCTCTATATCTTCAGTGGGGAGGGGCACTGAAGGAAGGGCTGGAGCGCAGCAGAGAGGGAGGGGGAAGTTGTACACATTTACTACCTACGTCTACTCTCTTCTCAATTCTACTGACTGTAGTTTAAATTAAACAAAGACAGCAATAAAGTAATAAAATGAAAATTCTAAACAGACGCTCTGTATTAACAGAAAACAAATGGATGCTGAATCAGTAGTCATGTGCCTTGCAATGTGTCTCCTATAATCACAGAAGAGGGAGAAAAATAGCCATAACATTAGTGGCAATAGTGTGTTTTAACTTATCTTAAAGGCAAAGACATTTCGAGACAATGAACACACATGCACACTTACTTAAACTCTGCTACTACTATTTGAATATATGGTCCTTATGGTATACTATTCATGCAAATGTACTTAAAGTGTATTTAATTTCCCCACAGCAAGAGCTCCAAATCACATGATCAATAATTACAGCTAAACAAGTCCAGGAATTAATGTTTACTAATCAAAAACGTTCAATCCACCAAATTAGTTTAGGAATGGTGTGGGGGACATTCTCATTTATAGTGCTGCCTCTGAATGTCTGCAAATCGAATCATCACTCATCCCTCCTCACTAACACTCATATGAAGTCTGAAATCTGGATTGCATTACAATAACAGGACAGAATTGATAGAAGATCACAAAAGCACACACGGAAATTATAAATAAGGACAACCAAATATATTTTAAAATTCTAGCAGGGTTAGCCATTAGATACAAGCTGTTGGTTAAATGGTTTTCTGACCTGCATGTAGCCTTTATGAAAGTGGTCCAATCTCTGTACTGTAGCAGAAGCTGATTCAACTGACAAAATCCTGACTTAGGGAGAGCCTTACTAATTTACACACATTTCCAGGCAAGACATACTTTCCTTCTTTAATTCTGAAGCTGCAAGGCCAACAATGCTAACAACACTAGAACGCAACACTAGATCTCAGATCAGATAACCATCAAAATACTGTTTCTAGATCAGCACTCCTTCTCAGCTACACCGAAGCTTTTTTTTTATATTTAAAATTCATAGTAAGTCATACTGTGTCCTAAACAACAACTAGTCTGTGAGACCTTAATAAAGTCAATATGAAAAGGAAAAAAAAGAAGAACCTGCTACAGAAAATTGTAGCAGTAAGCTCTCTAAAATTTGGAAAGGGGGTCTTCATAAGTAGCAAAAAAAGGTTTACATGGGCCGACTTTAGCCTCACCTTTTTCACAGCTAATGTAGCAATGCCGAGCACTGCAGCCCCACCCACTCCGAGGATAAGACGGGCATTTGAAAGCAGGAAGTCAATGATGGTGGCGATGCCATCTTCACCCCGCCTTTTACCTGAATAATACATCACTGGGCCTGCAACACAAATTAGTTACATTACTCAAAAAAGTAAAAAAAGAGTCATATTATGAGAGTGATCAAAAATATCAGTTTTTATTATTACTGCAGCATTCTTAAAATGTGCTGAACAAACTTAAGCACAAAAACAAAGTTGAACATTGTATCATAGTTATTTCATTAACAAGCTGTATTGAACCTCACATTTTATGACACTAAAAACTTTAATATAGTAAATTTGATATCACATCTCTGTTGCTGTTCAGATTATGTATCTACATATGTATATATTTAAAAAACAGGAAATCATACACAGTAATTGAAAGTGTTCTAGTGCTCACTCATATGTGCCTTTTTAAAAATAAATCTCCATAAAAAATCTATATTGTTCCCTTACTTCATCAGAAAAATAGAGATACAACTTCTATTAAAAAAAGTCCTGACAGTTAGAATTGATTACCAGACTCTGGTTAAATTAAACACCAAGTCTACAGCAGTTCTATTGAATATCTAGTTGTGAGAAACTAGGCTGCAAGCACTTCCTCTCAAAAATAAACACACTAATGAAAACAGCAGCAGTGGAACACGAGCAGATTCTGAGATATCACATCATCAAAGTTTTTCCAGCTCTGGATCACAGCAGACATTACAACCGATATGATAATGCTCAAATGAGCTCAGCAGAGATTAGTCACACAGACAAAACTGATACACAGGGCACTGTGTGTTTAGTCTACTCTACACAAAGCAGACTAAAACCATAACTGTAAAGAAATAATAAATCACTCGCTTTGGAGAATCTGTAGAACATCTGACCATCAGCACTGCCTAGTTATGACAATCTGTCAATCCAAAATATTAAACATGTTACCTGATTGATTTAAAATGGTCAAATCACACACTTGGACAACACTGTTGTGATTACACTGTTACACACTGTGACTGCTATTGACTTTCAATAATCTCAAATATATGAGGGAATCATATCAACCTGAAACCAATATGTCCTCTTTTACTTTGTTTACTGTTCATTTCACTGCTAATATAAAGAACGATTCACCTTTTTTCCCCTAAACTTTGATCAAAACATTTACCTGCCTCAAACACGTATTACACACCATACACCAAGAAGAAAATAATATTAACCAACAATATAGTTCAGCTTCACCCGTCACCACATTCACATACCACCGAGGGAAAATGTGTTGTTGAAATATGTGATGACACAGAAGGAAAGAGCATTATGGTGTCCAAATCACACCGTGATTAGATTAGTCTGCAATTTGTCTGACCAAAAGTGTTGTAACTGCATCTTGAACATCGAGCCAGGATTCACAGTAAACACAGAGTAAACACGTACATATCTGGGCTCCAAGAGCATGAGTAATATTTACCCTACAGCTCGTACACACTGTTGAAAATTTCCAACATACAGGTCAAGAACTGGGTGTCAACATGATATGATGACACTCTATTCACATTAGTCTGTTCATTCTAACATCTTCCACAGTGATACAAAGTCTGGTCTAACATAATACAGACTTCCAGTACAAGTCTGACCTCTGCCACCTGCAGAAATTCTCTGATGACTCTGTGGAGATTGGATGCATTAGGGATGACAAGGATGGAGAGTACAGAAACCTGGTGGACAGCTTCGTCATGTGGTGTGAGGAGAATCACCTGACTCTCAATGTGGCCAAGACGAAGAAAATGGTGGTGGACTTCAGAAGGACAAGAACCAGGCCCATCAACATTAAGGGTCAGGATGTGGAGCTTGTGGACACCTACAAATACCTGGGTGTCCTTCTGCACAACAAGCTGGACTGGAAGGCCAACACAGAGGCTGTGTACAAGAAGGGAATGAGCAGACTCTATTTTCTGAGGAAGCTCAGGTCCTTTAACGTGTGCAGCAAGATGCTGGAGATCTTCTACCAGTCTGTTGTTGCGAGTGCCCTCTTCTTTGCTGCAGTATGCTGGGGAGGCAGCATCAGGAAATGAGACACAGCCAAGCTCAACAAACTGATCGGGAAGGCCAGTTCAGTCACGGGCTGCTCTCTGGGGGGCTTTGAGGTTGTTATAGAGAGGAGGACTTTAAACAAACTCACTGCCATCATGGAGACACAGCGCACCCCCTCCACGACTCACTGACTAGGCAGCGTAGCACTTTCAGTAACAGGCTCCTTCAGCTCCGCTGCAACAAGGAACGATACAGGAGATCATTCCTCCCAACAGCGATCTCACTGTATAACACCTCACCACTTGCCCGGACATTATTACTGTGACTTTATCACTTAAGTTCACATTAACATAATTACTAATAACTCAGGACACTGTTGATCTCCTCAGGACTACACATCAGATTACACACTGCACTGCACATCACACTATATCACAATATTTATTTGTACACCTTAGGTTTTAGTTTTTATTTAGATTAATATTTTATTGTATCGTATTTAATTTTTGACTACTTTTTTACATTTAGTGTGTGCATCTATTTTTCCTTTTGCTGAAGCTGCTGTAAAAATTGACTTTCCCCCAGGATAAATAAAGCAAGCTAGCTAGCTAGCTCGATCTATCTATCTAAATTACAGTATGAGTTCATCTGCTACTTCGCATCCAATTCATTTCAATATAGATCTCTGCACAGTGTTTGACTTGTTATAATGCATCAAGCGTACTCTTGCCATGTGTTGAAAAAGTTGAGCAGACTTCAACTTAATGCAAATTAAAGCAATTGTTGCATTCCATTGAGCCAATCATTGAAAAGATTTAAGAAGTTTGCAAATTAGTACAGATGTCATATAGCTTATAGCCAATCGGCACACTGAAGCTCAAAGGCAGGAACAGAGACTAACTTTCTCAGCTATGTATTAAATAATGTATGTATTACTCCATGTATTAAATAATAATGAAAACTCCTTTCATACAGAAGTGCAGACAGTGAAGATATGGATGAATGATGTTTGACTGGATGTTGTTTACATTGTTCAAATGAGAAGCCATACACACCAGAGCTTGCAGATCATTTTCTAATGCAATCAGTTTGCTGAGATTGAGCAAAGGTAAAAAATTATTAATTCTTTAATGAAATGTTAAATAAAAATAAATAGCAAATAGAGAATCTGACCGTTAACTTTCCCAGAATTTTTCAGTATAAGTACTGCCTTAATATCTAAAATGGAAGCTAACCATATTCACTGATTTGATAGTACTGGTTTCCAGCATTGGAGCACCATTACACTGTGTTAGTAAAAACTGAAATACACCCACTTTAAACTAGGAAGGACTTATAACTCATTAGATGGATTAAGAAGAGTTAAAAGATCAAACCATTAAAATGTCTAGGGTAGGGGAAGCTCAAGGACCAAGACTGAGAACTGTGTTCATTTTAAATTGGATGACTTAGTCACCATTCTCTCCAGTATGCCAGTGGGCTGCTTTTTCTGCTATAGTGAACTTTAACCTGAGTATCAGACACATAAAAAACAGGGTTGAATGTTCCAAGTTCATGACAAGCAGCAGCAGATTTAGAGCCTACATCTGATGCTCACATGTAGCTGATCAGAAATAGCCCAAGTGGATCATCACTGCCCTGCATGTAACATGGACTCAGAAGACATCACCACAGTGCTTACTCAGTGTTTCACTGCAGCTGTGCTCCTACCAAAGCTAAATTTAGACTTGTCTCAGCCTAGTGACGCTTAGATGTACTGTAGCAAAGAATCAGATTATGGCTCAACTGTTGACCCAAAGAAAGATAGGACAGCAGGTCATTCAAGAAAAAAGGCACTTACATGCAACCATTGCTAGGTTGGACAAGCTTTAGAGGTAAATGACAAAAAAAAAATCTAATTCATATAAAATGAAAGTTCAGAGCACTTTAGCCAAAACACCTACATTTATAATATGTTACTGATTTACCATTTTAACCCTTGAATCTTTTGTATTTGTGAAAAGGCCAAACTGTAATAAACTTGAATGTAGGGCTGAAACGATTATTCAAGTAACTTGAATAATTTTATTACAAAAAATGTTCGAGGCAAAGGTTTCGTTTAATTCAAGTCACTAAAGTCAGTCTATTTTAAATGTCTCTGCTATCGTATCACTCCCGCTTTGTAGACTATTGCACAGTTCTGGTATCATTGTTTTACATGGACTTTTATAAATGATGCACAATTCAAAGATCTAAGGTGATGCAATTTATTTTGTTCTCTGTGGTAATGGTGGAAAATGAAGACGCCGGTGTGCCGAAAATGTCTAAAGTGTGGGACTATTTTACATTGAATCACTATTGTGAGGCTTAGAATAGACTACAGAATTACTGTTGTAAGGTTTAGCCTAGACTACAGAATCACTATTGTAAGGTTTAGCCTAGACTACAGAATCACTACTGTAAAACCTGGCTTAAAATACTGAATGTTTAAAGATCAGCCTAGACTGCAGGGTCACCAGCGTAAAGCCTAGACTGCAGGGTCACCAGCGTAAAGCCTAGACTGCAGGGTCACTAGTGTCAAACGTAGACTAGCCTATGACACACCTGCATTTCTAATGGTAACCATGGTAGCCAACAATGAAAAACATGGTAGTTTGATTAGCTAATCTTGAAGAAGCCTGCGCATGCGCTCCAACTTGCTTTGTCTATGCACAATGAGAAGAGTTAATAAGCAGACCCACATATCAAATCCCAGTTTTCATAACTCTGATGTACTTCAGGATCTTCTCCTGGAGCACAGGTTGAGCTATGACAGGTCTGTTAACGTTACATTGTCTATGAGCTAAAATTAGCTGTGAAGAGTTTAAAACAAGCTTTAGAGTTTATAACTGACATATATTACACGATGCACTACGTAGACGTTTGTTACATTTGGTTTCATACGCCACACTACGAGTTAAGTCTCTTTGTGGCTCTAGTTAGGCTGTTGTTGTTAGCATTTGTTAGCTCTGGTGTCAGATTTGACGGCATTATTCACATTTAAACTCAACGTTAAAAGTCACGTACCTTTCTCAGAGTACACTCCCCCTCATACTGAACTAAAAGGTCTAAATTTACAGGTGAAAAGTACTTAAACACGGTCTACACCATATCTTCTGTTCTTCATTGTGAACTAGTAAGCTAACCAACAGGGCTTTTTTGATTGACAGAGTTTTGGACCTATTGGAAAGAGCGGCTGCAATGACGTACGCGCGTAAATACGTGCAGTACGTGTTTTTAATAGTCTGGGCAAGAGCTGGTGTTTTTCTTGTTTTATGTCTCAATGCCGCTAAGTTATTTCTATGTACTTGGCCGTTTTTTGATAAAAGTATTCTTTATAAAGAATACATGACATAAATTAATGAGAGAGTTATAACTGGAAAAGTTAAACCTTTTAGTAATGGTCACTCTAGGTTTCCCTAAACACTATAGATGTGTAAACAAAGTGAAGTAGCAGCATTCTCTTCTAACAGCTACTCTTATCTAAGTACAATTAGTTTATCAACTCTTAAGTGCTCTTTCTATAACAATTACTGTTAGAAACATCGTCTTCACTAATTTTTGGGAAATTAAAGGTTAAAGACGAGGAAAAGAAAGATGGAACTGAGGATTATGTAGAATTTTTTCATAATAAAAGTGCTTCAGTATTGTTGAAAAATATGCTATTTGAATTAATCAAATACATCAAATGAATAAAATATATATATAAACAATTACAATTGTGGACAACCTGGGATGTTGCTATTAAGAACTCATTTTTTCTCTTACATTTCTGAATCATTTGAGAAGAAAATATAAATACTTTTGGTAATATTTTAAGTAAGTTTTTACCAGACTTCCTCTTGTTCTAGAATTTCCACAAAAGGCACTGAAATGTAAAGGTAATGAAAGCTGAAATGTAACTTTTTCCTGATTTCTTTTTAAATTAATTAATCCATCAGAGCCCATGATGACACATGTCTCAAAAGTTCTTTAAATAGCCTCTCCTTCCCTTAAGTGACACACTGAACATCATGATGCAGTCATGTGACAGTTATTGAATTCATGTTCATGTGGATGATGTTGATATGCATTTAATTTATTTGTAT
>BRDA01001734.1:6193-31719 GCA_036984385.1 Crenuchus spilurus
AAGTTTCTGTCAGAGCCAGTAGTTGCAGAGATAAATGATTTGCATAGGAGGCGATGAAGTCAGCCTTGTTCACAGCTGACTGGCAATTCCATAAATTGGGAGGAGTCTGGGTTACTGGCCTGATGTTAGAATGGTTTTGGTACCGGTACAGAGTTCTGCGCTTTCTGTAGGACCCAGCGATAACGGGGATGTACTGATAGCACATGGCTGAGGCAGTAGGACTGGCTGCCTTGTTGGTGGCCTTGCTCGGTGGACTCGCGCAGGTAGACTCGCAAGTCTTTACCCGATTAGGTCTGCACACGAGGTGGGCTGCACACAACAGCTGACGCCGAAGCGTCAGGTGGATTGTCCACAGCTGGTGTGAGTTTGGAGTGGGCGTGCAAGGAACTCAGCTTCACCAGACCGCCTCTTTTAAAGCTGTGACGAAATTGCCCCAAGTTTTGCTATCACAGATACAGCTTAGAGTGGGCGTGGCACGCGCCGCTCAGGCCGAAACTCAGCAAACGGTACCGAAACCGCACTAAACAGTGCGTTTAGCTTGCAATTATAGCCCAAAACAAGAGCAGTCTGGTGGTGCTGTGTTCCTGATATCAACGTGACCTTGTCCTCAGCAATTTAGGAACTCAGCTTCACCAGACCGCCTCTTTTAAAGCTGTGACAAAACTGCCCCAAGTTTCGCTATCACAGATACAGCTTAGAGTAGGCGTGGCACGCACCGCTCAGACCGAAACTCAGCAAATGGTACCGAAACCGCATTAAACAGTGCGTTTAGCTTGCAATTATAGCCCAAAACAAGAGCAGTCTGGTGGTGCTGTGTTCCGGATATGAACGTGACCTTGTCCTCAGCAATTTATGTTATATCCTGCAAGTTACGTTACTTTGGTCATGTGATGAGGCAGCACATGAGAGCATTGAAGGAAGTGTTATGACTGGACTTGTGGAGGAAGTACGAAGACGTGGAAGACCAAGAATAACCTGGATGGATAACATCAAGACATGAACTGGATTATCAGGTGCTAGTCTGCTACAAGCAACCAGAGACAGATGGCATTGGAGAGAAGTGACACGTCTGTGCAGCCTACCATCGCCAAGCGATGACGGCGTGTGACATGACATGACAGTTGCCAAATGTTGCATTTTACAACAATGGAAATCAGTCAGCCCCCCTGAATTCGCTATGTGGCTCAGTAATATGATGTATTTTCTTAAAATGGAGAAAATTAGACTACTTTGAAAGGTAGTTTATCTGCATTTTATTCTAAATGGCAATCTTTCCTTTCACACTTTAATTCGCTTCAAATTGTGCCAACTGGTTAATCCCTTCCTCTTCCCTCCCTTCTTTCCCCTCTTTTTCCAGTACTTCATTTACTGAATTTGTTTTTTATTTTACTCTGTTGGGTCTTTTAATATGGTGTTGATCAATGTGTTGGGGGGTAAAGTAAGGTTGGGTAGGTAGGGGCTAGGGATCATATACAAAATACCTGAGGTAGTCCATGTTCTCCTGATTGTGGAGCCAATTTTTTTGTATGTTTTTTTTTTTTTACTGATGTTCTTAGTTGTTGTTGGCTCTTATTTCTCATTTGTATTAATGACCACTATTCCTTAAAAAAATGAATAAAAAGAAGAATAAAAAAAGAAAAGAAATGTAAAAAAAGAAGTACTGGCTAAAAGAACTGCCATCAAAAACACTTGGAAAAATACAGGCATGTCATGCTACACATGACTGTAGTATGGAGATTGGAGTACACTTCTGTTTGCATCTCATCTGCATTGAAAGTACATTGAGCAGCAAATGATGCTTCACTAAAGGTGTTGGAACCTGAGGTAGTACCTTATCTACAGAGGTCCCCAGATGCCATATTCCAACAAGACAATGCTCCACCTCATATGGTGCCATGGAGTGAGCATGGCTGGGGCATGATCACACCTGCAGCCACTATAGATGAACTATACATATAGAGAGGCTTTATGTACCCAGTCAAACACACTCTTCTCTTTCTTTCAGTGCTAGACTCGTGATTCTCTTTCTATTCCCTATGGAATCTGTAGTAAGATCTCATTCCTGTTTCTGAGAACCAGAGTTATGTTAATAACCATATGTTATGTCTGCTTGTGATGGATACACCAGATTCTGATTTTACTCTGTGTTCTGTAAACGTGAACAAGCTGTATTTCTAATCATGTATGCCATGCATCAATCTGCCAAATAAATTTTGCTGTCACATGAAAAATAAATTTGACTTGACCTGACACCCATTCTACAGTTTCCTTCAGGAAATGTATATATAATAGTATTTAACATTAGCACTTTTAGCAGTTTGTAGTTTCAGAGCACTCTTTTTAGTTCACATTCATGAATAAGTGTATGCATATATAAAGTAATCTAAGACTATTCAAGTCTTTAAATAATTGTGACCCCGCCAGGGAAAACCCGGTCAAAGTCATTTTTTTCAAATATGAGTTATTCGCATATTTGTAAAGAGTGCTGTTAAAGGAAACCTCATACAAACTTTCAGCCGATTATCTCTCATATTTTCAGAGGTAGAGCATTCAGAGACACAGCATACTGAACCTCAACTAAGTTTATTTGTCACAAGACATTAAAACACCAGAAATGGTTAAAAAGTAATCCAAAAAAATCCAAATATAGCAGAATTGAATACTAAAAGACAACACTGGCAAAAATAGCTCTGTTTACATCAGCTGAAGACTTCTGACCTGCTCACGTTTGGTGGATGGATACATGAGCTCAAACACATGTCTACAGTGAAGAGAAGTAGTGCAGGAGCCGAATAACACCCAACAAGCTTGTGTACCTCCACGGTAGAATTTGTTCTACATCAGGATTCGAGGGCTCACAGAAACCCATTTTTCAGGTAAAATATGCAAAATTCACTTACTGCACAACAGCTTACTGCACAAAAATGACTTTTTTTGTGACTTTTCTAGATTTCTCAAGATGGTTTGCACTAGATATGGATGTATGTTTAATCCAAAACACAAGGTTGATGTGGAAAAGTTCATATTTACATTATACCAAATATGTACAAAGTGCAGTAAACACACAAGGAATGTAAAAACATAAACACAGAGCTCTGTTTCCAGGTCTCTAATATATACTTAGATGAAGTAAACGTGGCTGAGATGTTAACAGGCAAATTTGCTGAATTAAGCACACATCTTTGTGTAGTGTTCTTAACAGGAAGTTAGTAACCCTCAGACGTTAGTAGTCAGATAAGCCTGTTTGATGCACTTTTGAATATGTCTGATGGGCACATTTTCTGATTTTACTGGCTTTGAGTGAAGACACAAAACATTTTAAATTTCACTGATTGCTGGTGAGGAACTATGTTCTTTTAGGTATTACACATCTAAAATGTCTGTGCAGCTCAACACCTCTTTCCCACAATAGGGACCATCCAGAGTCTCCACTTCCTTCCTTTGTAGATTATGACGCACTTCTTTTTCATTCTCGTCTTCTGTAGCACCACTTCAGAATCAGAATCAGTTTATTGTCAGTGCACAAATACAAGTACAGTGAAAGCTTGTCTGGCTCTCATCGGAGGCGGCCACATTCCTCCTCTCTCCTCACTATGCCTACCCTGCTTGCTTCTTTGTCCTGTCTGCCTGGCTTCTAGAGACTCTCTGTCACTGCTCTACAAAAGACAACACCATGGATTGGATATTAAGTGGTCTCCAATGCTATTATCACCATCTTCTCTATGAGAAGTCTGGGCTTGGGGGAGCCTGTCTGTCCTTATGGACTTTTTGCAGCTGGATACGCGATGGACGGAATCCTCACGTGCCTAGCGGCACTCTCCACATGGACGGAAAGAGGACGCACTATTGGAACACTGGTACAGGATTTTGCTAAAATTGGCATAAAGCAATATCACTGTTTACTGAGAAATGAATGTGTTGGGTTTGCTTGTCCGGGCCCTATGAGGTGCCCAACTGATTTTGATCTGTGGGGCAGAACGGACATTGACTGTGATTAACACCAGGGTGGATAATATCTCGGTGTGGATGGCGTTCTGCAAAGAGCTGGACATTTGGAGATCCTATGGACTAAAGAGTGACCTTGGCAAATTTGTGTTTGCTCGCACTGAAACCAAGTCTGAGATTTGTTTTGGCTCCCTTCTTATCGCCGCTGACCTTGCTGTGGTATTCCAAAACCTCAAGTAGGGTGGGTTGCCATGGAGACTCTTCCCCCTCCCAACCGCCTCTGACTACCCCCACTACTTGCTATGTCTAGTCATTTGTGTGCTTATGCAAAGAGTTTTTTTTTACATGTTAACATGTTTTTTTCTCTTATCTTCCTCCGTCATGTTTGCTTTTGTTTCCTTACTTTCTTTAAAGGTGAGCGCTGTAATGGCTGCCATCCCGGCAAAGCTGGAGCCTTCATTTCGTTGTACTTGTACAATGACAATAAAGTTTCATTCATTCATTCAAATTATCAACAACAAAGACCAGCTACTGACTCTTCTTCCTCCTCCACCATAAACATCCATTTCCAACATGAGCCGCTGTGGTTCTTATTTTGTTTCTGTCCCAAAGAAAAGGCAATCAAAAGCATTAAATGATCCGTCATTACCAATTACTCTAACATCCCACTTAAAGAAGACACTTGAGAGGGTGATGCTTGCTTATCTGAAACCATTGGGCAGCACAGCCCTTCACTCTCTGCAGGTATCAGAATGGCTTTAGAGCAGATGATGTCATCTACCTGATGGACAAAACATACTCCCACAGGGACACATCAGGCAGCCTTGTGACGATGATGCTCTCCAATGCATTTAAAACCACACATAACCATCTGTGCTATTAGGAGAGAAGCCGAGGTGGATGTAGGTGGATGAATTCATTATCTCATGTACAACTTCAGTATGTTCTGTGTGTAGTATTGGACTTCTCAAGAGACTTTATTAGCATCATTCCTATTAAACAAACTTCTGATTTCAGAGGGTCAGGCCATCTACAGAAGTACTCTGATTACACAACAAACTGGACTAGAGATGTAATACCCATACTGTGTTCAAGAAGGGCCAAAGCTGCCTGCCCTTTCTGAAGAGTTTGAGGACCTTTTGTGTGTGTGTGCACAAAACTGTACATTCTGTTGTCTGTCATATTGCATGCTGTGGCAACTGTATCTGGACAATACGTCACACCCCCTGTATACTACACTGTAAAACTGATACAGCTGCACTGGGTTAAAAGTGCTCTGTGAGATCTTCATTACACTGCAGTTATGCTCTACAGTGAGTCTTCTAACTGTAAAGGCAGTTTTAATCTGCTCTCTGTGCTGAACCACATCACAATATGCAGATTACTAATGAAATCTTATACCTCTGTTGATATACAGTGTGCATTACTTCATTATCAGCTAATGGTTTGTGTCAGGCTGGGTGCAGCATGGAGAAGTGACATATACACACAGATTAAAACAGGAATGATCCAAAGTCGTAATCCATTACACATATCAGGTTCAAAACCAATACAGTCAAAACAGACACAGAGGTAAATCACAAGAGTAGCCAATACAATACATGCACAGATCAAGAATATACGAGACTGAATCGCTACGGGATTGAGAGAAAACTAAGAAAACCAGGTGCTATTAAGAGTTAAGATAGGGCCAAGGCTAGGCTTAGACAAGGAACAGCATACTGGAAGGAAGAAGAACAAATAGTATAGCTAAGTCAAAGTCAAAATACAGAAACTAGGTCAGAACTGGGAAAGACATTCAAGAGGATAAAGCTGGGTATGAACGTACAAAGATACAATACAAAGAGAAGTATTGAGAGAGACGGCTTTATAGCAGGGATAACGGAAGGGAATTGGTTGCAGCTGAGATGGGGTCACGTGACTAGAAGGGGTCCTTATGGGATACTGGGTTATGTAATTCAGTAAGAACAGGGGAACTACAGAGGAATGAACAGGATATGCAAGCGTGGCAAGAGCTGATGGGAAATGAAGTTAAGGTAAGTGAATGGGAACTACGGAGGATGAAAAGAGTTGGACAGCATGACAAGGGATGATGGGAAATTGAGTTTAGGAGAGAAGAGTGAGGAGACAGGACAGGCCGGTGGAGCAGGGAGTGTGGTATTTTGACACTTAACCGTGAGGGCATTTACATGTATTTAACCCTCTGGAGGCTGAGGGTATTTCAGACACTCTGATGTGATCTGTCATGGCAGCACAAACTCAGCAACAACAGAGTCAGAACAGTAAGAGTGTCATAAATCTATATTCTGATTAAATCTTCTCTAAACTTAGACTTTACAAAAACCTGTTTTCAGATGTGCTGATATATTGTGATAAACACTCTAAACATTTCTAGTCAAGACTTTTGAGCTCAGAACTGAATAAACAGAGGTGTTACCTACACACTGCTCATTACAGTTTTTAGACATTGTATGTGGTTTTATTTCTAAAGCTTAACTAATGTGAGGTGAAATGGGTCAAATCTATGATATATAAGTGTTTTTGTGGAATTTTGTTAATATGCCGTTGGCGGTAGAGGCGACTCTAGAATGTTAATAATCCAATCCTAATCACATGGCTGCAGTTATCTGATTATTCAAGTGGTCATGTAAACATCATTCTCCAATTTCTTAATTGGAGACTTCTGAAGGCCTACAAATCTGATGAATAGAGCTGAACTCTGATTTGAGTAACTGTTCTCAGCCTGTGTTTATAAAGCAGAATTTAAAGCAGAACCTAGCAAATGGCAACAAAAGATTTTTGGAGTGATGCTGAAACACTACATGGTTGAGGAAATGGTTTTGATGGTTGAAGAATTTGAATATTTGTAATCATTTTAGATGGCAGAAAACTGAAAGAGATCTTGCAGACAAAACTGACTTCAAGCGAAAGAGAGAATGCTATAAGGGTTGTGTTGTGATCCGTTTAAAACCTTAAAAACGGTATTTGCCAGTAAACGTCTTTGTATACAAAACTCCAGAGAAGGAAGTTCACATTGATGTCACATGTGTAAGGTACTGCCCCTCCTGAGCAGCATTTGGCTGCAAGGGCAGGAGCTTTTCTCGTCTCTTTAAGGTACTTCCTTTGGCTCTGGGGCTGCCCCCTTTGCCTTTTACTGACTCCTGTAATGGACTGCTTGGCTGAGTGGTTATTCATTGATTTACTCCAGTCTCCACTGCTGATGAGTCACAGCTGAGAACTCCAGCAGTTAAGAAGCTTCCTCGCTATTGGTTGTTTGTCTTTTTATAGCTGGACCTTAGCAACTGCCCACAGTGCCAGAACTATTACTGTGGTTTGGTACGATGGTTTGTTGTCAATGATATTACTGTGCTTGACTGATCAGCCAACTCATGATGTATAAGCTATCCTGATCAACACTAAATTAAAAAAGCTTGAAATGTGTCATTTTACATGTAATGCTTATAAAATATGACACCTAACCTTTGAATTAAATTACAAACAAAACATGAACCTTTTCACCAAATCCTAATATTTTTAATGTTTGACTATAAAACATAAAATAGAAAATACTATTTTGAATACTCGAAAATAGGTGGCCCACCACCTATTACTGTCATTAGGGATACCACAGTCAATGGTCTGACATGGTCTACAATGCAATGTCCAGCATTGCTACTGTAGATCATATATTTTAACATACTGGTCTTCTGGTCCCATGGTAGCATTCATTTCAGCTCATTAGTTTGAAGTGGTGTGTTGGGAACAGAGTCTCTAAAATGTGTAGGGCAGTGGTACTGCAGGATCCGGAGTGAAAACCACGGAGTTTCAGACTGAGTACTAAATTTGAATTTATTGTATTTGCATTGTGTTCAAAGCAGAACAAGTGATGAGGTAAATAAAGTTACTGAAGGTCTTAAATGACTAATTTGTTGTAGCTGGTAAATTAACATTGAAACTTACCAAACATATAAAAAAATAAAACAAACAGAAAAAAAACAAGTAAGGCTAGTATCAGTTAAAGCTAAGCGATATACTTTATAATATTGGAAAACCAGCAGCAATGCAAAACATTAGATGTAACACACGTATGAATACTCACATGTCTCCTTTCATTTGCTCTTAAAGCTTTAGAGCCAAAGTAGATAAGAGTGGACCCAGAAAGAACAATCCAGTAACGTTTCCATGAGGACAACTGGAATTACAAAGAGAATAAAGAAACATAAATCACACTCGTTTGTTTATATTTACCTGTGTGATGTAAATATAACAAATGTGAGATCACGCTCACTGTTGGCTTCTTGCCCTCCTTCATCACGGTCTTCCTCCGGAGGGGCCCTTCTATGGTGATGCTGCTCAGTGAGCTACACTCATAACTGGACATTGCCCCTGAGGCACTAGACCAAAGAGAGAACAAGCCTGAGAATGTTTCTGTAAACTTACTAAAGAGCTTTTTCCAGTTCAGTGAGAAAGGACGTTAGATTACACATTTATGCTGCAATACTTCTGATCTTCACACGTCATCACTGACTACAAAGTTCTCATAAATGCACATTTTTAACTGAAAATGTAAATACATCATATACTGAAAAATCTCACTTACACTACCAGTCAAAGGTTTTAGAAAAACTGATTTTTCCCGTTTTTTTAGGTAAAAATGATTGAGTTTAATGTCTCCCTGACCTCTGAAATGAAAGCACAGGAGGTAAACTTTGTCACTTTATAGACAAAATGTGTCTAAACTTTGGACACAAAGTAGCACCTTTGGCAGATATAACAGCTGAACACACTCGTGACATTCTTTCTACAATAGTCTCTTTTCACAAAAAAAAAAAAAAAACCCCCAAAAAATACGTTGATGCTGGGTAATACAAGTTCCGGTACTCCTGGAAGACTGTTTCACCTCACTATGTAACGGGTTTTCACTGCATTCCTGTCGTCATATATTTTATGTTCCATTTGTTTTTGGTTAGCTTAGCCATGCTGGAAAACCAGCTTGGTAATGACAGTCTTAATGGTCTTGCTTCCAGCGTTGGAATGCTGACCAAACAGCATAGTCAAGTTTGGTCACACTGTGTAGCCTGGTCAGGTTGATCATGTTTATAAACCAGCTGAACCATCAAACTCAAATGAAAACATACCCCATGTTGGTCAAAATCTAAGCTGGTCTACAAGTCTACGGCCTTTTCTGAATCGCAGTTAGAGCTAACTAGGTAAACAAACATGCATACCGGCGTAAATGCTCAAGTTTTCCACAACCACTGACTCCAGTGGACGAACATGTACTCCCCACCAACAGCTTTTGAGGGGGAACATGAAAATTAATCCACTGGAACTGGGTGGCAAAAGCACCAACTTTTATTTGTGAGCTTCCTGCTATGAAGTCTGCAGCAGTGAAGTGCTGGCTACACACAAAGGTACCATATAACAAAGTTTGTCCCTTCATCTCCTAATTGCACGCACACATTTTTTCTTCTGCTCATCGTCAGCCAGTAAAGCATGAGAACTGAGATACTGTTGTTTTTGTTTTGAGTTCAAACACCTTTGTGCACAGCAAAAGCTCTTGTTATTTGACTCTGCCATCACGGTTTACTGTTTACCAGAACTAACTTTACCTTGCAAAGAATGCAGAAGTGTGAAAAGGGCCAACAGACATCAAACATTCTTCAGACGTTCTTCACTAATCTGCTGTCACATAAATGTTGGCTCTTGTAGGTTTGCTTTGCTTTTCACTTCATCCCAAATCAGCTGGATGGGGTTTAAGTCTGGATACTGTGCTCCACTCCATGTTTTCAAGCTGACCATCTTGTTGTTTTGTCCTGAGGTAGTTCTGGCAGAGCTTGGACTGATGTTTTGGGTCATTATCTTACTGTAGGATAAACTCCTGACCAACTAGGTGCAGACTAAAACTGTTGACTGGTAGTGTGTATATATATATATATATATATACATAAAACACACAAAAATGACCATACAAAGTCTCAGAACATTGTAGAAGAGTACCTGTAAACATAGCTTCTACTTCTGGGAGAGTTGCGTACAGGAACCCTCCAGTTTGGACCCAGTGTGGCATACATACGGCCCCTGAAATCAGTCACAATTTTTTTTGTATGAGATCAAATGTGTCATCTTATTTTGATGTTAGTGTAATGGTACATTCTGGATTATTTTTTATTCTATTTTTCTATCTATATTTATCAAATCTGTAATAAAATAAACACTCTACACATTCATAAACTCAAAATCCCTCAGCAGAAATTTTAAAGAAAGACATTTACAGTCGTCACTTTATTGTTGAAACTTACAATGATTGCTGTCGGCCGCAGCCACTCCAACATAACAACAGGCTAGACAGCCAAGCTAATACGCTAAAGCTAGCACACGAGCTCACACACACACACACACACACACACAGTGAGCCCACCTCCTCCTCTTTCTCACACAAACAGACGAGCACACAGCGACTTCGTGCTCTCTCGCCCGGCCCCACTACGCTCTCCCCCAATCACACGCTTGTCATAAACACATCAGTGCATTTTGGCTGCGCTGGTGAGGAGGAACAGCAGTATCACGTCTGATCTCACGGTCAAGCTTCTTAGACGTGAAATGAAACGAACGTTATCAAATTCTACTGTCCCGGCTTATCATCGTCATCAAGGGAAAAATTATCACGAAACAAAACAATATCGTTTTATCACCCAACACTAATTTAAAACATACTCAATTCCAGAATTATTGCTAAAGATAAATACATAAATAAACCCTGCCAGTCTAAATAACAATGAGATAAATAGCCATATATGTGAAATTAATTAGAAAAATTACTGTAAATAAACAAGATTCAAGACAAAATAATAAAAAAAAATCACTACATGAAGGCCAGTTTTTCATGCTTCCAACTTCCTCCACTGAGCATCTACACAAGCTTTGTAAAGCTCCACCCACTTCTATAGGGTGCATGTGTATTCACCCACCATATTTCTTTTATTGATAGTAAACTGTCCCCAGAATGTAGACAGTGTTGTGATATCAACAGATTCTTTAAGTTCTGTAAGTGTTGAGGTGGAGCTGATCAGGTCAGACTTGATGTTCCAGCCCATTCCACAGATACTGGGAAATTTGGAGGCCACTATTCATACATACATACACTTTATACTTATATAGCGCCTTTCTAGACACACAAGGATGCTTTACAATCAACACACTCCATTTACACACACTCCGGTGAGAAGCGGCAGCCAATCGTGCACAGCGTACTCTCAACCGGAAGCGACCGTCCACCTGGAGGACTGCATCCAGCACTAGGGGGGATCACCCAGGACAGAGTGCCAACCATATCTGAACATACATACATTCATTCATACACACACCAGGGTAATTTTTAGAGTATCCAATCCACCTGATCTCCATGTTTTTGGACTGTGGGAGGAAACCGGAGTCCCCGGAGAAAACCCACACAGACACAGGGAGAACATGGAAACTCCGCTCAGATGCGGACTGGAACCCAAGACCTCAGCGCTGAGAGGCGAATGTGCTAACCACTAAGCCACCATGCCGCCCAAATAAACTATAAACAGGTATTCACCACTGCTGACCCAGGGCCAGTGTTAATTTTGTTAACAACAATTATGACAAAAAATATTTGTTGACTACCATTTTTTCACAACAAAAACAAGACGAGAACTAAATAAAAACTAACATTTTAAAATGAAAACTATGACTAAAAGCATTAGACATTTTTGTCAATGAGTAAAAATGAAACGAAAATGTCACAGAAGGACAAAAAGAATGTATTTGTTCTGTAATCCGCTTTTTTAAATAAACCTGCAATACCACATCCTTACGTCTGACTTTCTCAAAGCACATAATCTTCCCTGCCACACAGCGTGCTGACATCACTGCCGCAGCTTGAACAAAAAAGAAGTGATTTATGGAGTAATTTCACTTTTGCTGCCATAGAAAACAAAACGGAGTGCAAAGTTTGTGGATTTAAAATAACAGAAAAACACAAAGAGGCACTTCAGTTCTCACCACCATGAGCTTACAAAAAGGTAAGCTAACATAGGCAATGTTGCTAGCTAGCTAGTTACTAGAAGTTAACTAGCTAGCTAACGGCGATGAATATGTATATCGTTTGATATGTTTCTTGTTTCATTTTTTTATTTTTCAGTGTCTAAAGAGGAAATGTGCAGTCCGTTATCATTATCTTAGGTGTTTAGGTTAAATACAGTCATGGCCAAAAGTGTTGGCACCCCTGAATATTTTCCAGAAAATGAAGTATTTCTTTCAGAAAATTATTGCAGTTACACATGTTTTGTTATACACATGTTTATTTCCTGTGTGTGTATTGGAACAACACAAAAAAACTGAGGAAAAAAAGGCAAATTTGACAATTTCACACAAAACTCCAAAAATGGGCCGGACAAAATTATTGGCACCTTTTCAAAATTGAGGGTAAATAACTTTGCTTCAAGCATGTGCAAGGCATCATGAAATCTGAAGATTACAAAAGGATTTTGGGTCGCAATGTAGGGCCCAGTGTCAGAAAGCTGGGTTTGTGTCCTAGGTCATGGGTCTTCCAGCAGGAATCTTCAGATTTCATGATGCCTTGCACATAGTCAAGGCACCCAGTTCCAGAGGCAGCAAAACAACCCCAAAACATCTTTGAACCTCCACCATATTTGACTGTAGGTACTGTGTTCTTTTCTTTGTAGGCCTCATTCCGTTTTCGGTAAACAGTAGAATGATGTGCTTTACCAAAAAGCTCTATCTTGGTCTCATCTGTCCACAAGATGTTTTCCCAGAAGGATTTTGGCTTACTTACATACATTTTGGCAAACTGCAGTCTAGCTTTTTTATGATGATGATGATTGTTATACTTATATAGCGCCTTTCTCAAACCCAAGGACGCTTTACAATCAACACACTCCATTTACACACACTCAATCACACACACTGGCGAGAAGCGGGAGCCAATTGCGCAAAGCGTACTCTCAACCGGAAGCGACCGTCCACCTGGAGGACTGCATCGAGCACTAGGGGGATCACCCAGGACAGAGTGCCAACCATATCTGGGCAAACATACATACACACATTCATACACACCAGGATAATTTTTAGAGTAGCCAATTTTATGCCTCTGTGTCAGCAGTGGGGTCGTCCGGGGTCTCCTGCCATAGTGTTTCATTTCATTCAAATGTCGACGGATAGTTTGAGCTGACACTGATGCACCAATTTCTTTGGAACTTGATTGGGGCTGCTTATCCACCATCCGGACTATCCTGCGTTGCGACCTTTTATCAATTTTTCTCCTCCGTCCACGTCCAGGGCGATTAGCTACAGTGCTATGGGTTGTAAACTTCTTGATTATGTTGCGCACCGTGGACAAAGGAACATCAAGATCTCTGGAGATGGACTTGTAACCTTGAGTTTGTTGATATTTTTCCACAATTTAGGTTCTCAAGTCCTCAGACAGTTCTCTTCTCCTGTTTCTGTTCTCCATACTTAGTGTGGCACACACAGACACACAATGCAAAGATTGAGTCAACTTCTCTCCTTTTTATCTGGTTTCAGGTGTGATTTTTAAATTGCCCACACCTGTTACTTATCACAGGTGAGTTTGAATGAGCATCACATGCTTGAAACAAAGTTATTTACCCTCAATTTTGAAAAGGTGCCAATAATTTTGTCCGACCCATTTTTGGAGTTTTGTGTGAAATTATGTCAAATTTGCCTTTTTTTCCTCTGTTTTTTGAGTTGTTCCAATTCACACAAAGTAAATAAACATGTGTATAACAAAACATGTGTAATTGCAATAATTTTCTGGGAGAAATACTTTTTTATTCAGGGGTGCCAACACTTTCGGCCATGACTGTAGACCTGAAGACAAAACAGAACTATGAATGATGAACAATGACGGACGAGGTCACTTTTCACCTTTCAACAGTAGATGACAACTCGTCACTGAAGGAACTTTCTCTACTGCCTGCAAAAGACAAAAGATGATGTCAGAAACAGTTTTAGAAAACAAATTCTTTTAGCATGAGGGCTAAGCTAAATTAGCTTCAGTCCACAGGTTGATATATTTTATTCTCATGCAACAGACTAAAAATAAAGACAATTAGTTCTAAACATGTTATGTTGTAAATAGTGGAATCAATGCCTTTTCCTGTTTGTGCTAATAACAAGGCCAATGTGATGTGACAAACTTTAGAAAATCAACAGGTTTGTTTTGAATTGTGCGGCTCACTAGTGGCAGTAAACTGTAATATTTCCAACAAATTAAAATGACATTACATATGCAGTACCAACAATAACGGATAATAAAAATGTAGGTAAAAGAGATCAAAGCAAAGCCAATAATATCAGAAGTGAATGTTGTTCAGTCACAGTCAGTTACATTTAAAATTGAATTAAAAAACAATTAAATGGAGCACCTAATGAGATGCCATTGGTGAAGACAGAGTCATGTGTGTGGTTCCTCACAGGGCTGTGAGACTCTAAGAAACTGTCATCCAACAGGTGGCGAGCCTTCTCCTTCGCAGAGAAAGTAGCACTTTTACTCTCTACCACTCCAAACTGGCACATCATACTGAAGCAGGTAAGGAAGGTAAGAAAGAGAGAAAGATAAAGATAAAAGTCATTGTTCCAATATTTTCATTTACTCTAGCACAGCATCATATCCGATGGCATCATTACACACACACACACACACACACTGCATTTCCACTCCTTCATATTTCCATGTACAGTATTTTAACAGTATTTGATTTTTGCATATTTTCAAATAAAACAATGAAATAATGTAATAATAGAAAAAGAGAACATTATGGAACACAAAATACATTTTGTATTTCATTTCTATAAGGAGTAAGGCCATCCAACAAGCATATCACCCATGTGAAAGTGTAAATGACCCCATACTTTTTCAATTAACAGATTAACCAAATTTCATTGATACTGAGATTCAGTTGATTGAACACAGCCAGGCCTGAATGATCAAACAAAAATCAGAATGACATGAGAAAAGCTGTTGAAATATACAAAACAATGAGGTTCTGGGGCATTTCTTAACCACAGTGATAGAGATACAGTCATGTCATGTACACACACAGCCATACACACACACAGTGAGCAGCGGCAGCCAGTCCGCACAGCGTACTCTCAACCAGAAGCGACCGTCCACCTGGAGGACTGCATCGAGCACTAGGGGGATCACCCAGGACAGAGTGCCAACCATATCTGGGCAAACATACATACATACATACACACACCATTTTTTTTTTTTAGAGTAGCCAATTCACCAGATATCCATGTTTTTGGACTGTTGGAGGAAACCGGAGTCCCCGGAGGAAACCCACACAGACACGGGGAGAACATGGAAACTCTGCTCAGATATGGACACCAACCCAAGACCTCAGTGCTGAGAGGTGAACGTGCTAACCACTAAGCCACCGTGCCGCACCAGTCCAAGCCAGAAACCCACTGATATCACCAAATGCTTTCTTCCTTGAGATGCTTTGCCAGATCTTCACTACAGTTGCCATGTTGCTGAATGATTGTGGATCTTTCTGCCTTAAATGTTGTCTTCGGTATGTGAAACAAGCTCTTCGTTTGCTTTTGTGGTTTTGTAGATTTGAGTCATTATCTATTGGCACTTTGAGAAGAATCCCCATCAGTTATGCAGTTGTGTGGCAGAAGCTGAGCAGAAAATATATCACTATATCCCTCATGTTTTCAAACCCTGTCCCAATATTAAACAGCCACAGACTTCTCTAAACAGCTGTATAGCAACTGGAAAATAATTCTAAAAATGACTCTAAAAGAACTGATGTTCAAAAAGCAAAAGAAGGCTGTACGAAGATGGCATATATGTATTAGAAAATAGCAGAAGTGTTTTCACGTTGCAGTTTCCTCAGTTTATTAAGAAATTGTCTGGAAGTCCAATAAAACATTCTGAGAGAACTACTTGTAGTATTGCTAGAAAGGCAAATCAAAATCTGACTGCAAAATATATTCAGGAAGATTTAGAATCTGCAGCAGTGGTGCACAATTCTACTGCGCAGCAACAGCTGCACCCATATGGCTTTCACAGAAGAGTCCGTATAAGAAAACAGCCTGCATCCTTAACACAAAGTTCAGTTTACAGAGGAACCTGTAAACAAGTCAAAGGCATGTTGGAAACAGGTCCTTTGGACTGATAAATATACCTTTTTAGCCATAATGAGCTAGTTTGGTTATGAGAAAAATCACAGGGATCACTCATACTTTGGTCTTAATTTAATTAAATATAAGCAATTTCTGGGAAGATGAAGATGAAAGGAAAATGATCCATAGAGCAGGATAATGATCCCAAACATACCACAAAATCCACAATGGACTACCTTAAATTGAAGGCTTTCACAGTACAGTGACCTAAACATCATCAAAAATCACTGGATGGACCTAACGAATCTTGACTTGCAAGATGTCCAAGAATGTCACAAAACTAGAAGCTGTTTTCAGTGAGGAATCCCCAAAACAATAACTGAAATTCTTTCTAAGTCTTAACTGTTGTTTACAAGTGATACATGCCAAGGAGGTGGTACTAAGTACTGACCATAAACAGTGCCCAAACCTTTGTTTCTGGCCTTTTTTCTTTAAAACTGTAAAAAATGGGAATAAAAAAGAAATCCTGCTTATAATATCACAGTATGCCATCTTTAATGTTATGTCTTTTGGAAAGCAGATGTTCTTTTACTTGCTTAACTAAGTATTAAGATGACCAAGTATCTTTTGACTTTTGCATGTCACTGTATGTCTTAAGTCGAGCAGTTCTGCAAAAGACCAATGCACTCAAATTCGCCCAAAACAAAGTCAAAGGCTGATATCAAATTCTAGAACATACTGGCTGCAGTTCTTGAAGCTAAATGAAGATGGAGTTATTATTTCACATGGGTAATTTGCATGGTGAATCATGTTTACTCCTTCAGAAAATGAAATAATACATTAAAATGTGTTCTGATGCAGTTTGAGCCAAACACCAATCACATATGCTGTGTTATTTATGAATGCCATGAAAACTAATATGTAATATTACTAACCCAAGAACTAACCACTGTGTGGAAAAATATAAGTACAGATTGCAAAAGGGAAGTTTTTAGCTTTATCATGATAAATATGTACAATACTAACTTGTTTCCCAGACTATGACTCTTCCTGTGCCGGGCTGGAGGTGGAGTAGGCAGGTGGGCTACAACTGATGTATCAGGACATGTTGGTCTCCGATTATACCTCACTGAGACTGACTCCTCCGAGGGTCCTGATACACACACACAAACAGGCACAAAAATGTTTGTAATCATCAATATCGTCATCTATGCCATTTTTTAAAAGTATAATACATAAAGTTTATTCCAGCAGGTTACTGATATAAAATAAGTGAGCTACTGTTTCAATCCCAACAGCATTTAAGATTTTCTCCCCTGTTAATCCCAATTGTGTGGATATAGAACACATTCTTGGACTCACTTCTCTTTTTCCTGTTCAAAATAAACAATAAAATGCAGACTTGTTCGCATTAATGCCATGTGTATTCAATTATCCAAATTCTAATCTCTTTAACAGACTTTCACATATTTACTGCTGCAAAAACTTCGGCACTCAAGTCAGAGAAGGTAGGATAGCATCTCAAATGAGTTAATAATTAAATGACATAGCATCTATTAGGTAGCAAATAAATAAAAAACAAGGACAGTAAACATATATCATCATTAGTGACAAAGCCAGAATGTTCCCTGTAGAAATTGAGTGGGGCCTTTTGTCATTGTACAGTAAAACCAGAGATTTGGGGCACCACAGGCAACAGGCATTTGATGTTAATTAGCCTGAAGTCCCAAACCCCAACTGTCTTTAATTGGTGGGGTGTCAGAGCCCATGGGGGATGCAGTGTGCCCTGAACTAAGTGGAAACAGACCTTTTTTTTTTCCAAATTAGTGCATGGAAACATACACTATGTCTGTTCATAACCACCAATGACTCCATCATTTTAACCTCTTCAAAGACGCCAGGCACACGAGCCAGGAAAAAGATGCTACTGGTTTTATGCTAAACTGTGACTTTGGGAAAGTACGAAAACGCTGATGTGTCTGGAGCGTTTTAATTGCAGTTTTGGTATAATTTATGGCAAGGGTGTATGTGTTGAAAAGTCAAGTTCAATTAGTAATGTCTGAAATGCATGCAGTTTACAGTCACTGAAGCTGTGGAAAATCCAGGCAAAGCTTCAAAGCTTGGTGTAGGATATTAGCACTTGCTGATCTCAGAGCATAAAGGCTTAAAGCTTTTCAATGCCTTAGCTCTCAGCTACTGTAGATGATATTTGTGGTCTTTGGAAAGTGCTCTAATGAGTCAAACATGGACATAACATAGAGCCATGGCATATCTCTCTTGCCTTTATGCATTTGCAGGTATATTTTTTCATGCTTACTTGTGCTTTTAGAGTGTCTCACATAGCATCCTTTCCTCTTATGTCTTGTTAGGATTTCAGTTAATTTCACAATTTTTAGAGTGATTAATAATATACTTTTTTGTTAATCTGCATTTTTTAAAAATATTTTTATTGCTTTTCATTGCCTTTGTGACAAATATAGTGAAGATGTGTAAACATAAGAACCAGCTTTTAAGCTGCACTGAAATCATGCAGAAATATGTTTTATTCCAGTATCAGAGGCAGCAAAAAAAGATATTGTAGGTGAGGTTGTTTGAGCCATATTCAGTCAGTTTCCATAACCATCCCAATATTATTGAACACAAACTGCAGGATAGCAGAGCTCTGTGATAAAGTATTTAATTGGCATTAAAGACTAATGGTTAATAAAAACTGTCATTACATGTAAATGTGTAAAGATAGAAAGTACAGTATGTCATTAATTACCATCTGAGTCTGGTTCACAAACATGTACAATAAAATGAGTAAAAGCACTATTAAGACTAAATGTTAGACATTTCTAGTCTGTATTACATGTTAATAATGTCAGATGTTTCTAAAACCACTGACTGACTCTGCTGTGGTGATAAATGAAGTCCTCCAGGCAACAGATTGGAGGATGCTGATTGGCTACATTTCTGTTGCTATGCGAGTATCTTGTGTCAGCAGGTCAGTGATTGGCTGCTGCTTCTCTGACTGGACGATGTTTCTGTCACCTCAGATGAGAAAGAATAAACCAGGAAGCTCAATTATCCCCAAAATATTTTATATATTACATGTTATTGGGCATATTTACCTCATACAGACTTAAAATAAGTACATGTTGATTATTTTAAAGATGTTTCATTAAAAGATGAAAATAAAAAATGATTTCCACTATGGAGGGTGGTGCCCTAATGCCCTCATTAGGTCTACATGAATATGACAAATACAGTACTTTAATATGCTCTTGTCCTCCCAGTGCCACAAAAACAGCTCAGGCTTGTCAAAGCAAGGATTACAAGGTGACCTGTAATATCTAGCATTCAAAACATTAGTAGAACATTCCTGTAAGATGTCCTGTAATTTGGAGGGAGGCTTTTTGTTCCAGCAGATACCACAAATGCTCGGTCAGACTGAGATGCTGACAAGGAGCTTGCAGTTTCAGAGATGCCCTGACCCATTACTTGGCTATAATAATTTTGTCCTTGCCAAAGTCTCTTTAAATTTAAATTTAAAATTTATGGCTATCTGGTTCTCAGTATATAGAAACATAGTCTTGACAAGAAGACACAGTAGCAAGTTATACAATTAATCATTGCTGAGCTAAATTGAAATTTGAGAAATATTTTTTAATACTAAAAAACATATTTATCAGCATGACTAATGACAGTGTTTAGTGTCTCTGAGTTCAGGACTGCTGTTTCTCAGACATTAGAGAAGTGCTTGAGTTTTAAACTTCTCTATTCTAAATCACAGCTACATTTGTGGGCTTATTTGTCCTGCCTATAAGTGTCTTTGTGAGCTACAAAAACAAAGTTGTAATTGCATTATCATACTGATGTTCCAATTTAGCAGCAAATAATATATTGGCTGCTTATTAGGGAGGGAAAATTTTGGAGCACCTCGCGGCTTATACACTGTTTACACTTAGATTCTACTGAAATCAGCCTATTAATGTCATGAAACTACTCTATTTGCTCACTAAGGCTGCTGAAGGAGGTTAAGGCTCTGTTTATACTGCTCAGGCAGTTATTAGGGCACATTCTCTCTGTTATGGCCCTGAGGTGAGGTACTCTTGAATTGAACTGAATTGATATTTATTCACCTTTATTGAAACTTGAGGATACATTGAGGGTGTAGTGAAGATAATACATAAAATGAAAAGATGAATTACTATAAGTTTAGACAAATAAGAAAAAAATCAAAATGATCCAAGAAAATAAATTGGATATAAATAAAATGTAAGATAGTAAAAATTATAAAACGTCAAAATCTAAAAATATTAAAAACATAAACATTCAGTAATAACTAAAATGATAAGAATAAATAGGAAAGTAATAACAGCTAAAGAAAAAACGTGCTGTCCTGTCACAATGTGCTCTCCGTTTGTCTAATTTTATAACGTGTCTTGTTTACGTCATGTCTCCACCCCCAGTTACGTCATGTCTTGTTCTCATTGTACAGCCCTGCTGTCTCATTACATGTCAATATTATTTGCTATTCAGCTTCCTCATGTTTCCACAGTCTTGCCGAGTCATTGTTTGTCACCATGTTTATGTATATCCTTGTATTGCCACAGCCACAGCCTGTTTTGTTTATTTTATGGAATAAAGTCTTGTTTTATGTATCCCCCGCTGTACCCCATTGTTATGTGCTGAGGAGAGGAGGAGACAGGAAGCAACAAGGTTCCAAACAAGGGGACTTTATTAACAAACTGACTGAGAAAACAAGCACGAAGGCTTTAAACTGACATACACAGGTTCATTGACGTGGACACTCATGTGGAGTACACCTATTCACTCGAGAGCACAGACTGACGTGCAGACACAGAATGACTGACAAAGACATGGCACACGAGGAAATATTTAAAGGCTAAGAATTAACTAGACACAGGTGGTTAACATGAACATAACAAGGCAGACAGATGACGAGACATGACAGGACATGGAGGCGTGGCTCAGGATGCCACGTCAGGGGGAAACGCTACACCCACCTCCTTCTCAGCTACAGGTATTGACACAAATAACACACAAATATAAAATAAGAAATGTAGTAAAACAGTGACAGGCTGAGTGGAGGTAGTTAGAGATTAAGAGCTTAAAATGATGAAGTGACCCAAGCGAGTGAAGTTTTAGAGTTTCCTGTAGTGAGTTACAGCTCACTGGGGCACCGGAGCTCAAAGCAGATTTTCTCAGTTCACTAAAAACTCTCGGTACCTGAAGGGTAATCCTGTCACTGTT
Source organism: Crenuchus spilurus (assembly GCA_036984385.1). Classification (NCBI taxonomy): domain Eukaryota; kingdom Metazoa; phylum Chordata; class Actinopteri; order Characiformes; family Crenuchidae; genus Crenuchus; species Crenuchus spilurus. Next base: position 27,542 of record BRDA01001734.1, read on the forward strand.
ATTTTTTTAAGCATTGAGAGCTTTAAAGATCTAAATAAACCAGTGTGTTTCTCTACTCACAGCTAGAGATGACCAACCAACACAGTAAACAGTGATGTGTGCTGTAGGGTCACCAGTGATGAGTGATATACACAGTCTAAGGGTTAAATGTGCACCGGATGTGTGTCTGTACATCAGATGATGTTAACTAGACCCACTGATGTATTCATACTGATAGAAAATATCCATTGGTATTCTGTTTAATTTACATATAATTTGCATAAAAGTGTAACTGCTTTGATGGAGTCTGAGTTAAGGGTGAAGTGAAATCACACTTGGGTGTCCCCTCTCTTCCTTGTGTCTATAGTCGCGTTTTCATTGCAGTTTTGCGCAAAACTTTATTGATATTCTGTTTTATTGAAAAAACTATTCGACAAAACAAGTTTCACAGTTGTGGTGTTTCCATTAAATGTGAAATACTTTTATAAAATCACGTGTGAATATGTTTGTTCTCGTGATAAGTCATTACAAACATGGCGGCAGTGGATGTAAACACATACTTCAGCTTTATACATACTGCTACCACAGCACTAGTGCTCATCATCAGCCATCAGAGGAGACGGAGACTTATCCAGGCTTTGGAGCGACAAGCCCCTTATACTTGGGAGCGGCTACGTATGCGGCGTTTTTGGGAAACTGTAGTCGATGGTTTTACAGAAGAGCTGTGGATTCAACATTTTACAATGACACACTCAACTTTTAATGAACTTTGTGATGCTGTGAGATCTCTAGTGGAGCAGCTGCACATTGTCCAAGGATTCTCCTCGTTATTCCAAATATGCCGCGTCATCTTCATCCTCTTACTTTCTGTTGTTGTCTTCTTCTTCGTCGTCTTTTTCACCAATAGAAACATCCGGTTGTTGATCACGTGACTCCCTTAATGTGAAAAAAGTCCTTTCGAGTGTTTTCATCACACTTTTGTGATATAAAATCACATCATCTTAGCGCAAAAGACTTTTATCGAAAAACTGGAGTTTTTTCGAAATTGTCGTGTTTCCATTAAGCAAATTTTTATTCGCAATTCTAATTTGCGATATTACATGGTCAATGGAAACGCGACTATTGTCAGGTCTCCTGGCCCTGTGACACAGCTAAAGAGAGGACATATCTTAAGACTACAGTCTCTCTAAATGATTAAGGTAGAAAAAGAATATTGACATGTAAAACCAATCAGAGCATAAGGCTGCTTCACTAGCTTACTTGAGGGCAGGTGTATTTCAACCAGTCAAGGTCCAGTTGTTTCTTATATGAGTTTTGGTAACCACAGTAACATAACTATGACCTTAGGAAACTTAAATAAAAGAATAATAATAAAATGAAGAAGTATTAAAGTACCATCATAGTAAATCTGTCATACCTACAACCCTCACAAACTGCCTCAATATTAGCCAAGAAAATACTAGCTTAATTATATCATATCCCGGAATATTATACACACGTCTGGGATATATCATGAATTCATTCACTGACAGGAAATAAAAGTCATATGGGAAAGACTGTTTGATTTACAGGCCATTTTTAGAGCATGTGCTGCACAGGTTGACTGTTTTCCCATACAGAGTAACCATTTATAACTTTTCAGAGGAAACTGTCCTTCTCAACGAATGACCACACTCATTTAGAAAATTACCTCTACAGCCATAAATATGTTAAAAAATATATAAAAAAACCACTAAATGTCATAAAGGATATTTTTCAACAAAAAAGTAATCCACTCAATCCAAATGAGAGACCTGCAGGACTTGTTTGTTCAAAGACTGGAATAGTGGCTCCCACAAGCAACGAAACTAATCAAGCGTGACAACCCTAAACTACAGGATTTCCAGGACGTGGTTAACCATTTATAGAGGAGTTGTAGGGTCTCATCTGATACACGTTTTAGTAAAACATTTTAGGAAACAGAAGCACAGTCTTTCTGAGCTTGTTTATAAGTGAATTCATTCTGTTTGGGGAAAATACATGCATATGCAAAGTGAAAACGTAAACAGGACCGGCGCTCCACCCACAAGGATTATACACTACACATGGGGCTACATTTGTGGATGGGGGCACCACCTAAATCTTCCCTGCGCATACCCCCCGCCCACCCCAGACCAAGCATATGGATCGAGCAAAAATCCATTCTTCACACACTGCCCACGATGGACTTCAATCTTTGGGATCTTAAGCATTTGTGCTTAGGGCACCCACATGCCTAGCACCGGTACTGAATGTAACTCATAGCACAATATTCCTCAATCAATGCCAAACAGCCCATGATAATGGTGCTCAACATATTCCACAGTGGCACACAAATTATTTATAAAGTGATACTGTACATTTAAGAAAACTGAGTTCAAAGGAAATTCATTAAGGAAAGAGTTCTGTACCTCCAAGGTCTTCTTTGGAAGACACCAGACGAGGTGAGCTGTTCCCTGGTTCAATCCTCAGAGACAGCCTGAGATAAAGGAAGTGGAAAACACCCAAACAGATCAGACAAAAGAAACTTTCATATAATACATGAATAATTAGCCATTACCTATGACTTTTCATCAACTTTTTAAAATATTTTTTTTTATTTCTGGGTTTTTGCCCATTTTTATCCCCTTCCCAATGTAGTGGTAGCCAATTAGCCCCTCCCCTCCGTTAGGCCTCTACCCATCACTTTGCAATGTCCCTGACTCTAGGAGGGTGCAGGCAAGCACAAGCCTCCTCCGTTGCGTGTGATGCAGCCACCACCTCTTTTAGAACCACCGCTGATACACCATCACTGGAGAGCCTAACACGCTCGGAGGAAGACACACAGGGTCCCCAGCTCTGATTGGAGCTATCAGTAAACGCCTGAGCCAGCAGACATTGCAATGCGAAAGTGATAGAGAGAGTGAGAGCGCCACCTACCCACCCAGAGAGAGCACTGCCAATTTTTGCTCTCTTGGGCTCCGGCTGTTGATGCCAAACAGCATGACCGGGATTCAAACTCGTGATCCTCGGGTCATAGTGGTAGCGTCTTAACCTGCTGAGCCACTCTGGGCCAACTTTTCATCAAATATTTACCTGAAAACCCAGAATGCAAATAACTATGGTCACACCTGTACCTGAGACAGTGCACAGATACAGTCCTGTGTATACATACATGAGTACAGTAACTGTATTCAGAATGTGGTAAACAGCTGCACTGATCCTGAAGGTACACTACAGATGTCTAAAAGGGGTTAAAGGATCATTACCCGTGAAAATGAATGACATAGTAAGAGTGAATGACTGAAGCCTGCAGACTTAAGGATGATCTTTGCACAGTGCAGGTTTTGTCTTTTAACCACAGAGGCCAGACACTGATGTAATATCTCTACATGCTAAAGCATGCCAGCCTACAATGTTTAAACATGCACATTAAAAACAAAGAACAAAGGCTTTTGTATCCCTTCACACATGACGTTTTTTGGAATGTGTTGCAGGTCTGAAATGTATGAATGGAGGTATATTACACATGAAGTGAGGCTGACCACACAAAACATGAAATATCTTGGGTTTATAATGTCTGCTCTGGGATTTTTTAAGTACACAGTATAAATAGCTTTGTCCGCTCTAGTGTTCACACGGCATTTCATTTAGAAACAGAAGTTAGAAATCATAGAATGAAGCAATTTGAAAACATCCCGTCTATAGTCATTACCTCTCTACTGGCTAAAACAATGCCTGTGAAAATAAACCTAACCCTGAGAAAATAAGCTCACTTTCTTTGGGAGAAAACACGAGACACAGATAAATATATAAAGACACCTGAGATTACAGCAGCTACAGGTGAGCTTCAATACATGTGAGCTTAAATCATGAGGAAGTTAACTACCGAGTCTGACACATCCAAGCAAACAGAAATCGGGGGAATTATGGCATGTCTGCTCACTATTATGTAATTCCTTAAGTTGTATTTAGACGTGCCTGCAGTGTTAGAACAGTGTTGGAAGAGGCTGAAATGGCTGCCACAGAAAAGCACTTCAGACAGACAGGACCACACAGGACGACTGCGAGGGCTGCTGAACTTTAGACTACAGAGAGGAAGTGGGAGAACCTTCACCACAGATGACATCATCTTATGAAAACCTCATGAATGTCTTATGTTTCATTAAGGGGGGGCTGACCATTTAGCTACCACTTACCAT
>BRDA01001734.1:46318-60996 GCA_036984385.1 Crenuchus spilurus
TCGTTACCTGGAACAAAAATATTCCGAGATCTCGACTCGTTACCTGGAATACTCGTTAGTAGGGATGCTCGTAAGTAGGGTTACCACTGTACATGTATTACTCCAATTTACAGGAGTCATCTATGTAATGTTAGTTTATTAAGCTGGCATCATTTTTTCACAACAAACAGAAACACACAGAACATGACAGAAAGTAGGCCAATGCAGGGCAACTGATCCAGAACGCAGCGGCACGAGTCGTCTTCAAATGTTCTGAAATACAGTCATGTAACTCATCAGCTGCGCTCTCCTCACTGGCTGCCTGTAGCTGCCTGTATACAGATACAGATCCAAAGACAGCACGATTACTTACAACCAAACACTCTTCAGCATCACAAATCACAAAAAAAGCTTAAACATCAAGGCCTCTGATTAAAGGAACACAACTGAAGAAGCAGCACCAACTACAGACTACTCATCTACAGACACCTCTGACTAATCATATGGTCATCATAACCACCACTGTACATAATGTTGTGGTGGAAATAAGGAATATGTAAGTACCGCAGTAGGAAAAACTATTTCCATCAAGTGAGCCATTCCAAATCTCAAATCGAGTTCTACTGGGAATGAGGTTTCATTTAAAGCATCCGAATCGACTTTCAAGATGTGTCTTAGGTGAGACAAAATATAGCAGATAGGTGTTATGTTATATATAAGGTGCCGTCATACACATTTGACAGGCAAAAAAGAACAGACACACAATTATTGGTGAGTTTTCCTCATTAATTATAAGCAGAAGCAGAATAAGAAGCAGAATAAAGCTTGTACCACACAGACAACACTCAGTTACACGACAAGGCCAAATCTCACAAACTGAGTGGCTAAAGGCTTCCTTCATCATTTAAAAGGAATGCTGCAAGTAGCCAGACAAAAGACATACAGTGGTAACCCTACTTACGAGTTTAATCCGTGCAGGAGCCGAGCTCGTTAGCTGGTTTGCTCGTTAGCTGGTTTGCTCGTTAGCTGGTTTGCTCGTTAGCTGGATGCATTTTCCCCATAAGAATACATGTAAAACTGATTAATCCGTGTCAGCCGGCCAATATACAGTATACTTTAATATGCTAAATAATGTGTTTATATGGGTTTTTAAAACATAAACGAGACAACGACGGTGCTCGTGTAGGCTGGTGGCTAAGGAGGACAGGAGGACGGGCATACGTGTATGGCATGGTTACACTTATCATATGAAAAGTAAAAGTAAAATGTATCTAACTTTCTTGTTCACTACCTTTTGCTGTCTTTGTGTCACTTTCACTAGCACTTTCACTTTCACTGGACAGCGGTCAAAGGTCATGACTGACCTCTTCTTCTACGCTAGCATCTAGGGGATGCTACGACCGCCGCGGCCCTAGCGGTTGGCATACTTGAACTAAATTACGCTACTCGTTACATGGAATTTTATTCGTTACCTGGAACAAAAATATTCCGAGATCTCGACTCGTTACCTGGAATACTCGTTAGTGGGGATGCTCGTAAGTAGGGTTACCACTGTATGGCTATGGTTAAGTAGTACAATAGCAAATGCTGTAAAGCACTGATAATTAAGTGTACAGTATCCGCTGAGCATCCACACTTTAAATGTACATCATGTGATACTGCTGCAAAAATACATTTTTCTGACTGTACAAAACTGTGAGATCGGAACATTTTCTTATTATCTCATAACTTCAAAGTTTTTTTTCTGACCTTTAAATCATTTTAATTTCCTGTAGTCGGCCAGCTTTCCATGTATGTAAAAAGGTCAATAAAAGTAGAATAGTAGAAAAGAATACTGATTAGTCCTAGTCCTGTCCATTTCAGCAGCCTGAGATGTGGGAATTTTCAAACCACGGTGATCCAGAGAGATATAAATACATTTCTAGCCTGGGGGATGACAGAAAATGTTTCCATGGCATCTCTTCCAAAACGCTCCAAGTCACTTGAATGACCAAGAGGGGGATCAAATAGATTCATTCTTTCTTTGACTACCAAATACATTCAGAGAGTCTGATGCGTCTGCTCGTTGAGATTTCAGCGAGATCAAAAGGAAGACAGAGAACACGAGCCCTCTCCTGAGGAATCAACATAAACGTTACACTGGCAGTTAAATTACACACCAGAGCTAGTATCAGAGCTTTCTGCATATGAAGGATGTAAGTGAGAAAGTGTAATATCATCTCAGAGGTGAATTCAGTACAAAAGCACCTCTAGCTTGTGAGATGATGATGATGTTCTGCACCACGTTATCAAATCCTCAGCTCTCAAACCAAGATGTGCCTCACACTACTCATTCACTACTCCACAGTTCCTGTTATCTGTACCTAATCACAGCTCTTTATCTTATGCTGATTAAGTCAGGCAGTCTCACTGGTATCAGTGTTGGAGCTTTGGGATCCTTTTAGCATACTCTTTATGGTCTCAGCATATTCTCACTAGACTGTCTGCTAGTACTGGTGTCCTCAGAGAAGCAGACCTGCCTGGCTACCAATGTTCTGGTAATGTTAACTAAAGTTTCAGTTCTGTAGAGCAGCTAACTGATCTGAATAAATGCTGCACCTTCCTGATGAAAGTGTAAGAAACGTCTCCCCGTCTTGTAGGACCACTGCATCAATCCCACTGCTGTACAATCTTCTTTCCATTCAACTTCATTTTTATGTCATTTGTTCACTATGCACTGAAGAGACAAAACATTCACCATTATGTTATCACTCTGTGCCCTGTGATATACTACATACATAAACATTACACTTATATAACGCCTTTCTAGACACCCAAGGACGCTTTTACAATCGACACACTTCATATACACACACTCCGGTGAGAAGTGGCAGCCACAGTACAGCGTATTCTCAACCGGAAGCGACCGTCCACCTGGAGGACTGCATCCAGCACTAAGGGGATCACCCAGGACAGAGTGCCAACCATATCTGGGCATCAGTGGTGGACAAAGTACTCAACTCTAGTACTTAAGTATTGATACTCGTGGTAACTACAAGTAAAAGTAGCTCAGTCAAAAGTTTACTCAAGTTAAAGTACTGAAGTACTTACTTTTGAGTATTCAAAAGTACAAATTATATTTTGTAATATCAGTACACTGCTGTATTGGTTGAGTGTTTTTAAAGAACCTTGTAACTTAATGAAACCAGCTGATGATGTGTTGACATGCAGAACCACTCTGTAACAAAGTCTCTGCACCACCTGTAAAACTTCAGCATGAGAGTGCAATAAAAAAATAGGACAACTATGTCATTTTTTTATATTTTACCCCCCCCCCAAAAAAAACAAAAAAAAACGAGAGTCTTTTCCCCTCACAAACAGTAACACTGGTAACTAAGAACTACCATACTTAACATAGAAGCTTACAAAACAGTGAAAGCTCTGCACAGATTACTCTAGATTAATAACTGAATCAACAACTTTTTCAGCAAGACAAACTCAAAGAGCTCAGTTCAAGTCAACGATGGTGTAACTCCATATCCCAGGTGTCAGCGGAGACCATGATTGGTTCCCTTTCTTGTGAGAAGCATAGCATGTGGCCAATTGCATTTCAGTAAAGAAAAACAGCAACAGCAGTCTACAAAGCTATGCTGACCCAAGTAACGGCAAGCTTCATAGAAATGTAGTGGAGTGTCATGCATTCATGGCCAAAAGTGTTGCCACCCCTGAATTTTTTTCAGAAAATGAAGTATTTCTCCCAGAAAATTATTGCAATTACACGTTTTGTTATACACATGTTTATTTCCTTTGTGCGTACTGGAACAACACAAAAAACAGAGGAAAAAAGGCAAATTTGACATAATTTCACACTAGACGTCGCAGTGGAGCAGTGTGAGAATCACACATTTGTTTAAAATTATTTTATTTAAATATTATTTTCTAACATTTTTTTGTGTATTTGACTTATGAAAATGGCCGTAGTTTTAAAATATTCTAATATATGACATTTTAAATATCCCTGTACATGTTGTGTAAGGTCAGTACTTTCAGCAGTCTTCATTTAGTTAAAGGGTATGGGGCCAGCCTGTCAGCGTCCATTTAGCAAGTGAGCAGTAGAAAACAATGTGCGCATGTTCAACACACTTTCAATAATGTGCTGTGGGGCATGTTTATGCTGGCTCCATGCTGGGAGCAGCCAATAAAAAATGAAAGATTTGCATACGGGAGCTTATGTGAATATCTTTTACAGTATCAGCGTTACTATGCAGCTTGCCACTCAAAAACATCACAGTAACTGTTTGCCGCTGCTAGCAAGACAATTTAATCACATTTAACAGTTAGATAACACAGAGACCTGTTTGTTTCCTTTATTCATGACTGGAATGGACTGCATTTAATTACCTTTGGTCACCAAAATAAAGGCAACGAAATACCACTGTAATTACAGTAAGTCTCCTGATAGGGGATGCATCTCACAGTGAAGGTGCCAAATTTGGTACAACACCGGATTATGCTTTTTGGAATTTCACTGAAGTGCAAGAAGGTTTGTGTGTAGATTCACTGACGAGTGCTGCCCTCAGAATTTCTAGATTTCTATTCTAGAGACGCCACTGTTAATGGACATCAATATTTAATATTATACACTATTACATATTAACTGTTATATTTCTATGTGATATTACATATGAAACTGAATGCTACTACAGTAGTTCTTGAGAACTGTGCAGACCGTCTCCACCTCATTACATCACTGTGTCTTTTAGCAGATGTAAAGGCAGGACATTTTAACTATTTAAACAATGCAGCAGACAAAGTGAACTGATTTAGCAGATCTGTGCTTTACCTGAGCCAGTGCAGGTGTAGTGTAGTGTAGTGTAGTGTAGTGTAGTACACTGCATGGTGAACGTCAAACTTCACAATATGCTGCACACTATTAAGTGAAGTATTACACAGTATGCAGTTTAGCAGTATGCCACTCTATAAGACCTCTGAAGGTGCCATGTGATATCTGGATCACCCAGATTCCCTTTAAGCATCATTGGTTTGAATGTTGTCATACAATGAGACTACAATGAGAAATGTCTTCTTGGACTACTGATGGGAGGCAGAATGGATGATGTTATTGCTAATCATTCACGCTGTAACTGTTAACTTGAAAGCTTTTTGCTCTTACCGCCCAGGTCTTGCTGAGTCTAAAGATGGGTGCACTCTGTAAGGCTGACACCACAGACACCAGAGAGTGCAGGTTATTCAGTTCCAGCAGCTTCTGTAGAGACAGTGACGAGACAAAAACATCTCACAAAAGCCATTTAAATTACACTCCATTTGTTTTTTTAAAACTGGCTTTAATACTATTCAATTACATCCCGTTTCACAGTGAACAAAATCTAATTATACTGATTATTAAAAGCACAAACATCAAAAACAATGAATTCATACACTACATCCACATGCACCAGGTAAGAACATACATTCCAGTCTTTCTCCTTAAAATAGAAATATTAATGTTTGCTTATAAAGGTTTAATAAATCACATCTTTGTGAAGCGTAGAAATTCATCACTCTCCCTCCTATTCGGTTTTCTTCTCCTCTCCTATTCGGTTTGTTTTCCTCTTCTATCAACACAGATGATGTCATGCCTTCACAATGCTCCACTTTCCAAATCATAGGCTGACCTCTCCGCGCCCTGCTGGCTGAGGAGGATCCTCGGTGCTGCTTTGGTTTTGTCATCTGCACGTCTGTTTTAACTATTAACACGGCCCACTCAAACTCACTGAAGCATGCCTGCGGACGGCAGGGAAAAAAGACTGAGAGAACAACTGCACGTGATTACTCAGGCTTGTGAGGGGAGGCACAGCAAGAAAGCCTTCAAAAAGCACTCCTGCGTTTTCCATCAGGACAGCAAGCCTGCTGATTAAATTCACAGGTGAATGCTAGCCTGCCCGGTGCTAAGCACGTGTGTGTGGTGTCACCATTAAAAAGCTTCTACAGCTCCTCCAAACAACCAACCGGCAAAGAGCAAAACATCAGCAAATCAGCAAGAACAGCTGCAGAAATGATGTGACACGCTTCTGTGAGGTACACTGAGAGGGACCGTGAAATATCATCATTTAAATATTACAGAATTCCCTATTGTCAGACAGACCGTTAAAGGGGAATTCCAAGGGGAAGTTTCTATATAATTCATTCTTTGACATATTAAGACATATACAATGCTTAAATAAAAATAATGCCTGTTAGAGCAGTCAGAGGCATTGTAGTGGGGTGAAAAGTGGGACCGAGTTACGGCTCTCGAAAAAAGTCTGGAATTTTCTTTTTCTTTAAATATTAATATCTAGGAAAGAAGCTGCGTCTCAGTCTGCTGCTCTGTGTGTGCATGTCTCTGTTGATAAGTGTACATTTGTGATTCATCTAAAAACACTACTGTCCTGACAGTATCCTTTATGTACCACTTACACACAGACTCATTTTAACAGCATGACAGCGTGCTCAAACGGTTTTCCCTAAACTACTGTGCATCAGGGTTTCAGGCAGCATACAGTGTGTAAACATTTCAGGTAACAGATTTTTTTTTTAGAGGGATTAAATGCTTCAGACATCTGGTTTCTGATGACTTAGTTTACATCAACAACTTAACTGTACAGCAAGTCTGAAGAGTTTGTGAAATTCTCCATTAAGACAAAGACCTGCTCACATTATTAGCTTCATTCTTTCTAAAAAAAAAAACCAGTAACACTTAACATGGTGGGTAATGCATTGAGGATGTTTTGTGTAAACACTAATAGAAACGATCCTCAGTGATGAGGCTCTTACTTCTCTGATATCAGAGTGAAACTGTTCCCAGAAAGACTTAAAACTACACAAAACCCAAATTCAATTAGCAGCTCAAGCAGCTGCTCCTGGTTACTAAAAGTAGTGCTGTGAGTGACAAACCAGTAAAAAAGGACAATATCATACCTTCGCAATTTTGATGAAGTGGCCCAAGATTTCTGCACGAATCTTCAGAGTCTGAGCTGTCAGTATCTCCCTCACTGCCCAGAAACTCACCTGAGAACAGATACATCAGCAGAGGTTCACACACCTTTACCCCTCACAAATGTGACCCGCCAGGGAAAACCAGGCCAAAGTCACTGGGCAACTTACTGAGGTATCGTGTCACTCACATTAGCGACAGAACTTAGCCGCTCAGTATTAATGAAAGATAATCTCAGATATCTGTCAGAGAACATATTTTGATCAAAAACAAAACTTCAATTCACAAAAAAGTTGTTTAGAAAAAAAAAGAATGACTTTGACCTGCTTTTCCCTGGCGGGGTCACTAATACGTCATACTGAATAAATAAATAAGTCTAATATGTGTGTCTCATTAGTTTAACTGGGTTCTCTTTATTTTAGGACTTGTGTGAACATCTGATGATGTTTTAGGTCACATTTATGCAGAAATACTCTAAAGGGATCACAAACCTTCAAGCAGCTCTGTGTGTGTATGTTTTTACATCGACGTGGAGAGAAAGATATACAAGTTGTCCCAATTGCTTCTTTATTTAATCGACCACATGGTGACCAAATTTGGAATAAATTTAGCTCAGTCTGCGTGAAAATGACTGACATGGGTGATTATAATGCACTGTGGAAGTGCCTCAGAGCTGTCAGAGCAGAGGCCGGCGCCGGTCCAGCCACCTCCACCTGTTGCAGTGAGACTTTAAAGCCCTCAGGTAACACTGGCTATTTAACCCTGTGAACTGTGCAGTGATCTGTGTATAATGTATGTGTACACTGTATAGGAGGAGTGTTCATGGTACAAACATACTGGACTCCATTCAGAAGATGCAACTTCAGAAACAGGAAACAACAGGGTTATTGATGGATACTCTTCACTGGTGGACTTCATCACCAGATCCTCATGTGTATAAAAGCTGTTTGGGTAAAGAAGCAAACGGGACACTCTGAACTTTTGTGGAATGGCATGCCATGCTGCCTCTACACATTCCCAAAGTACCTCTGGGGTAGTTCCTGGTGGTCTGTAGTCTGGGGTAGTTACTGTGCCCGTCATCATGCAAGCATGTCCCGATGCTGATCAATGAGGGACAGATTACAGCCACATGGAGTTTATACAACAGGACCTCTGCATCACCACAGCCTTAGTGATGTCTGGTCATGGTTCTGACAATGTGCATTAGGTGCAAACAGGAGTAGACCTCAAATCAGCCCTCAAACCATAACACCTGGTGCTGGACTATAACCAGCTATTTTAATGTCAATCACTGTTTTTGCAATACTCATCACTTAATACATCTAAACTACGGCTGGGAAGCACCAAAATAACCAAAGTCCTGACAATAAAACTCAACGTATTTAGTTCTACAGTGAGAAATAAGCTAAAGCATATTCTGCAAATGCTTCAAACTAAATATGTTTTATGTTCTGCAGTTTAGCTTCACAGCAAAGCTAATGAGCTCATTTGTGTATGCATTCCACAGACCTTACCTAAGACTAATTATTGACAACTTTCTAAACAGTTTATTCTCTTTATTAAATCTGTTACGTTGTGGTGACTCAATAAATAACTGTTGTTAACACAAATCACTCAGCTTACACAACACAAAGGGTTCCAGCTTAGATTTGCGTGCAGTTCTCAAATCAGTCATGTTTTGGCACTAAGTTTACAAATCATCTCAGCCAACATGAAAAATGATGCAGGAATGAAGTTCCAACAATAGCTTGTTTGAATAAACTCTACACTCCAATTTCCAAAATGACTGAAGGTTTTCTGTTTGGCTACGCATGGCACTACTTATGTGGATAGGTATGTGAAGAAGATTCATGAAAACCGGGATCCCTTTCCTCACAGTGTGGACAAAGAGGGAATTCGGCTGTTCAACATGAAACATGCTGTGGTTAGGCAGAGGTGCAACACTATAAAGTAAATTGTAGACAAACGCCATAATAAGTGCTAGCAGCAATGAAGAGATCAAGTAAAATGTTACACAAGCGTATAGTCTAGAGAGGGCTTCCAAACTACGCAATGCTGAAGAAGAGCTGTTGTTATTGCAGCCCTTAGAGTCTCTATTGACATTGGCCTGTTCTCTGTGTACTGTTAATGCAGAATCTTTTCATGAACACACTTATAATGAACAGTGTGCTCACACACACGTTATAATACAAACTGCAGCAAAGGGAAAGCACTAAATCTGCTTTACAACCTAACGGATAGAATATATGGTGATTTGGACATGAACGCAATCTTTCACACACAAGTCTGCAAAAATAATAAACACTATGTAGGAAATATTAGCCGACCAAAAGTCAACACCACACATCCTCCAGACTAAAAGGAGGCATTGATCAAGATTTCAGCAGCTGCTTACTCAGTGAGTACATCTCTAATTTAACCACAAACCTTATTATTATTCATCGTTTAAAAAAAAGTCAATGAAACGTCCCATAAATACACAACAGTTAAGTCAACTTTTTGTGCCTCTAAAGTTATTTTACAAAACAAAATAATTAAGACACACTTAATAATCTTAGACGGTCGTTAAGAAGAAGTCAGAAGTCATTGTTGGATTTAAGCATTATTAGCTGCGTCATCCTGAACCACAGAATTAAAGAAAGAGAAACGTAAAGTGACATTTTTAACACGTACTATAATGATTTCTCAGATATTTGGCATTTAAGCTTTCAGTAAACATGAATCAGAAGTTAACTGTGCATGCTGCCTTTCTTCATCTGACATTTCTGAGGATGTCGAAAAGAAACAGACAGTTTTTTCTTCAGGACCAGTAAAGGTAAGTCTCCTAACTGAGATAAAATACATTTAAAAATGAAACCAAAGGTATATTTTACACGTTTATTTACACATGACTAGTGACTATAGTGTTAGTATTGCCTGACCTAGAATATTCAATTAATCATCATCATACAATAATAAAAATAATCAGTAGATTACAGGAAATACTCTATACTACACAATCTAATAAGATCCATTTTCTTCCATTAAGCATCTGGTTTACATGTAATAAATAAATTAAGCATGAACATTGATTGATTGGTTGATTGATTGATTGGTTGATTGATTGCTTGATTGGTTGGTTGATTGGTTGGTACTTTATTTATCTGAGGGAAAATTAATGTAATTAATCTCAATGTACTATAAACTAAAGACTGCATTTATGTCCCCCCCCAAATAATAATAAAAAATAGTATTTTTGTCCAAAAACAAGTGAAATAAGACGTTTTACTTTATGAGGTTTCAGAATGAGAGCTAAAAGTGAACTTTCCATACTGCACAATGGATAATTCTGGTAAATGTTGATCTCTTCTTTTCCTAATTAGAAAGGCATTTCTGTCAATGACTAAAGCTGTAAAAGTATATTAAAGTCATATCCAATGCCACAGCCATAAAACACATGCTCAAGCTGAGCAAAACTGCTATTAATGTGAAAATGCCAGATAGGAAATGACTGAACCTGCTGGCGCTGTGCTATTGCTAGAGAACAATGGAAAAGTACAATATGAAGGACAATCACTCAAATCTTTAACGGTGTTTTCAATGTTGTGGCCCAAAATGTGACTTATGTGTGGTCTGAGCTGCTAATTATGGCTAAGGGTCATAAGTGAACTACTAGCCAAACATAACTCAAAACTCTCGAGTGTTATTCGGGTCCCCTAAATCAGCACTTCACACTGTAAACATGCTTGACAAAGATGAGGATGATGATGAACACAGCTTTAGTTGTTCCCACCTGGTTGAACCTCCGGGTGAAGGCCACTACATTGGGTGCAAGACTGTGCTTCTCCTTCTTGTTCCATCCACAACTGGCCAGCTCCTAGAAAAGGTTTTGAGTAAGAAAAGCCAAGTATGAGTCCAACTTCTGAAACCACAGCCTACAATAAAATGTGTAAGGAAGGAGACAACTAATGTTCACATCAGTAACACGATCAGGACAGGACTGCAGTATTAACATCTGTTCATGTAAAAGTACTACAATAACAGTGTTAATACAACAGAGAGATACAACATACACCGTCATACCTTCTCATGTTTTACCTTTAAATACAAAATGACTTTATATTACTTAAATACATCACTTTAATGCATAATACAAGACAATGTTTTCAAACCTTGGTGGCAAAGAGCACATGTATGTAGACTGTATCTGACTTATTCATACATGAACACTAGTTAACTCTCAGTGTGTGCATGCAGAATTCCTTCACATAGACCAGTAAAGACTGGAACATGGTCCAATGAAGCCTTTTCAATCTACTGTGAAGTGTCTCATCAAAAATGATGTCTATGGCTATGATGTCTCCACTTGATGAGATATTTTATGGTTCAAAGCTCTGTGATAGATTTCTCAGGTTCACAGAAGGTATAGCGATGCTGTACATTATAGTTTACAGCAGGCTGTCAGACTGCACAGTGAAAAAGCAGCTGGAAATATTTAAAAGTTGTGGCTTTTGGAAGTTAAAGTTTCCATGTGGGTAAGCAGCAGGGCCTTTTGGATATTGCTCCCCATTACCAAAAATATTCCTGTCTTTTTGCAAATTCACCATTTTAGGCCACACAAGTCGACTCGGTATTCGCTGAACTTGCATTAACTCAAAAAAAGGAGACAAAACTTTTAATTTCTCATCTTAAATGAACGAGTCTAAACCAGTAATAATGCAATACAAGTCCACCATCCAAGGCACAATACAATCATTTACATTTGCAGTTCGGGGGCCCCCTTCTAAACCCCTGGACACCCACACCCCTCCCAAAAAAAAAAAAAAAAAAAGGTTCTACATACAATTACAGCCTAATGTTAAAATCTCTATAAACTATAAAATGACCACTATGTACCAAATGTAGCCTTGTAGTACATGTGGAATATACATATGTCTGTCTTTAAGTTGCTTTCACATCATTAGGTTTAATAACAGAGTTTAATTGATTACTTTTATTATTGTACATAAAACAAATGTTGTTACACAAGACAATAATATGTGAATATGTAAAAACATGTTTTTCAAGTCACATTATTACTAATATTTAATTTTAAAAAATATGAAACAATCATAAAAAGGGCTAAAATTAATAATGCTAGCTACATGGATGTTTGTAACACTTCTCATTTCTTCTGATGATTGTGCTATGTCCCCAACACTGCAGCGTGTGGTGGGTAATTTTGAGACGGTCCCTAACTCTGTAGCGTGTAGTTAGAGCGAACACAAGGCAATACTCCTGTCATAAGTGAATTTTAGTAAATGTTGTGGTTGTAGTTTGTCTTCTATTTCACCATGAAACTGTCACTGTGCTGGCGAATCTGCGTTTTGTTAACTGCTTGGTGAGGAAAAGCGGAATTCTGAATATCAAACGAGTGACTAGTATTAAAGTAACTTTAGTGCAGGTTGTTTCAGGCTGTGCACGTGTCACTCCACTGCCTTCATTCACATCGAACAGAGTTTGAAACATTTCTTGTTTTAAAAAACATTTATGATTTAACGATGTGTGTGTGTGTGTGGCTGTGTGTGTGACATGTGACACTAGTATGTGTGTTAGACGCGTGTGGTAGTTGTGTTGTAATACGGTGAAAATGCAGGCTAAATAGCTAAGTGCCTAGCAGTTAAAAATAACTATTTAGAAATAGGAAGTGTTTATAAAAACCTTTTTGTGGGGTTAGTCTTTAAAAAGATGCAGATAAGTGTTCAGATGGAGAACAGCTAGAACAAATAAACATGATGAGAGAACTAGCATGGCGCTACCGCGTTTGCTGTCGGACGTTTTATATAGCAGCACTGACGTCATGTCAGTTCAGAATACTGCTCTCTGATTGGTAGATTAGAAATGAAGCTGTGTGGTTGATTTAAAATGTTATCTTCTTTGAAAGGTGATTCACACATCTTTGTTGCATTTCACTGAAATGTGACCCTCACATCACAGACCTCTTCTGAACTCGAGGGTGTGATTTAATCTATTTCGGTGGGTCTCTGGCTGAAGCCGAGTACTGTCACTTAATTACTGCATTTCTGCTGAGATTTTATTCTCCACTGTGCTGTAACAACCACACCAGCCATCAGTGCGCTTTAAAGGATCAGCTTTCACTTCTTCAGTGTCACAGTCTGTCTGTCTGTCTATGTCCAGCTCAGCTGGGCCCATCAGAACCACTCTGAAGCTTTACTGAAGTAGCATGCATGCATAAGTCAAAGCACAACATAAGCAAACGCAGTGTTGATATGGGGTCTCTTGGGAAGAATAAAACCACTTTCACGGTCAAAAATGTCAGACTTGGAAGACCTTGATGTAGTGAATGAGGCTATAGTGTCCAGAGTTAGTATTTGGGGAGGTCAACGTCAGCATTTTTAATATTAGCTTTGTTTCCAGTGGGAGCTCCTACTGTAGGTTAATGAATTCAGCATGCCTGACAGTGCCGTCACCAGCTTTCCTATAGAACCATTTAGTTCAGGCTGATAAAAAATAAGCACTGGCACGTCTCTGTAACTTCTACGTTTAAACTAGGTTCCCGAGACATGTATTAAAAGTACATTGTGCTGAAAACCACCATCTTTTTTTAGTCATAAAACCTTTGGCAGCACACTGAGTATAAGCAGATAAACATGACAGCTCTGGAGCTGTAAACGCAGTGGAAAGTCATATTCACCTCTGACTGATGAAGCTCTGGGGGAGAAGAGAGGAGGAGATATTTTTATGTCATTTCACAAGTCCCAAACAGACCCTTATTAACAATTAAGAGATGTGTGAACGATAAGGCAGGTCCTGCCACCACATATATCCTTTGACTTATCCTTCCCTGCAGAGGCTCCAAAACATCAGGGCTCAGAGCAGTAAGGCCAATCAACATCACACAGAGCATCAGGCCAGAGGAGACGGCATGTAGACACAGTAGTACACTGTGTAAATGAGAGCTGTGGGACCTCGTTAGCTTAAGGCTCAGATATCACACCATAATTACCATTACAGAGATCAAAGAAAACTACTGCTACTAAATACAATAAACAAGTGTGTGTTTGACTTACAAACTAGAAAATCAAGTGAAGCACATTATTGTGTGTGTGTGTGTGTGTGTGTGTGTGTGTGGACTGTAAAGTGTTCTTGGGTGTCCAGAAAGGCGCTATGTAAGTGTAATGTGTATGTATGCATGTACATTATTCTGAAATTCTGTGAAGCTCATTTCTCAAACACAGTAAATATACCAGTGTTAAATCAACACTATTAGAGTTAAATTAACACTGAGAGTGTTACATTTTTACACCCTCAGTGTTAATTTAACTCTAATAGTGTTGATTTAACACTGGCAGATTTACTGTGCAGCTCCAACAGACATGTTACAAGTTTCTAGAATATCATAGAAACAATTAGGTTGTTTATCTGACACTTAAAGAGGAAAGAACTCATTTTATCCCGTGTTTTTACACATACATATGAGCCTAAAACCCGCAAACTGTGAAATAAGACAACCCAGTCAGTTTATGAACAGCCTCTGTGTGAAAACATGAAACAACTCAATGAGATGTTCAGAACTGGGCTCCCCTTACTGTACAATAGTTCTCATTGGGACACATTAGAATTAATTCTGAACCCAATCTGAGTAGCTCCACCTATAATTTGAGAACCCAGGTACCTGCTTTTGATGTTTATGTGAAAAAGAGCTAAACACAGGATCTACTGTGCAGAACAGAACCTGTACATGTGGCAGTACAATGCAGATGAAGGA
>BRDA01001734.1:77002-96194 GCA_036984385.1 Crenuchus spilurus
CTCAACTGCTCCCTGGGCACCATGGATATACGCTCACAGCTTCTGGAATATATTCACTGCCGTGTGTTCACTAGTGTGTTGATCTAGTGACTAGATTGGTTAAACACGGAGGTCAAATTCTGCTGTGTGCATCACATTGGGAAAAGCTGAATCTAATCTAATCTACAAAGGTTGCATGTGCACATGACATCTTTGTGCTAATTAACAATCATTCTTGTGTACCTGCTCAGGTGTAGAATACACAAAAATGTGAAAAGCACAGAGTCTCTAGGACTTCCTCTGGGAGCCCCCATCCCTTTCTTTCTTTCTTTGATGTGTTTATGCCTAAAGAGGCTCTTATTGAAATGCACGTGAAGGCCTAGGTCAGCTCAAGTGTAAGTAGGTTAGGTTATCCTGTAATTGTATGTGCTTTGTTAAGCATCTGAGCTGTATAAAAGTGACATGCTGCGTTTTTAATAATTAAAAGTTACAGTAATGCATTTTTAACTACAACTCTGGCAGAAGATGCTTTCAGAACAGTCTGATCAACATGGCTACACGAGGACCCCAATAAAGGCATTTTAACTGGAATACTGAAAGGTATCACTGCACGGCGTGTTTACATTTAGCAATAAGACAACTAGCAGCATCTGTATGCGAGGACTGCACGTACTGACGTAGCTCGTGCCTACGACGTCTGCATGTCAACGTTCAATGTGAAAGTAGAAGCCAAATACACGTAAAGAGGTACTTTCCTAAGAGTTGTTCTCGCTCGGCAGGAAGGTGAATTCCAGACCGTCTCCGGAAATGAAGACGATGTTAAATAATCGCGTGCTAACGTGGAAGACAGCGGCGTCAATCACTCGGCCTGTTCTCCCGTTTAGTGTGAGCAGCGTAATAAACAGCGTCTGCACTGCTGACACAACAGCGACCAGCCGATCAGTCAGTGACACCATCAACACCGTCAGGGTCACCTACACTCACCAGCGTCGCCCAACACCCTCAACACAGCCATAAGCTCCACACACACAGCCTCAGTCCTGCTACTGAACACACGACTTGACCAGCATGCTGCTGTATGATCAAAACAATGGCGCAGACATGATCGTGAGCAGCCTCAGAGCGGTGGATACGGCGCGTGAATCACGGTCGTGTGTTGATGCCAAACGTGATACTCACCCGTTACAGCTCAACACCACCGCGGTCCTCAGCCTGCCACACACAGCGCGTCTGTTCAAAAACCAGTCCCGTGTGGATGTCTCTCCTCATCCGATGAAGTGTACGTCTAGTCTACGTCTCTATATGATGGTTTCCCGTCCGGCGCACATTCGACAGCTTCCCAGTAAACATCCTATAAACACGGGCGACGCGCGGGGGCAACGCTAGCGTGGGGTCGCCCACGATACTACCGGATGGTGGAGAGGATGGCCATTTGCCAAGAGCTGGGCATCGACATCAGGAAGCGTCAGGTACGAGTCGGCTTTGACAGACAGTGAGGTTGACCAACCGAGTGTCAAGCGTCGCGCGGCTAGACCCGCCTCCACACCAGGCAGCCAATCACTAACTGGGTCAGTGTTGTCGCGCGCAGGTGCGTCTCTTCTTTATGTTGACGCCGACACCGAGTTCAGCGTGCGTCTAAACCTGAAACCAGCTTTTTAAAATCTCAGCTCACATCACGCTCCGTGGGTAAGTGGCATGTATACGTAGTCTTTTATAAAGTTCAGGGAGATTTTGCGTAAAAAAATAAAAATAAAAAATTGGATGTACTTTTAAATGAAAGTCATTATAGCAACGTGAGAAGAGCTCTTCTGTAGCCACACCTATTAAAGTATTTAGCATGGACTGGACTGTCAGGTGGTAGTTTTAGATTTTAAAAAAAGCTACGTTAACGGATGTAAACACTCGGTGTACAATGAAGAGCAAAAATTAAGTGCACAACAGCGGCGCCTAGCGGGCAAAACGCGGCACTGCTCATTAAAAATCAGTGAACACTCCATAAGCAAGGTTGCTTTCTCCTCACATTGTTGCACTCTTTATTCTCAGAACAACAGTCGATTAAACGAAGATATCCAGAGAAGTTTGCCAAATCAGCAACTTTATTGTACAAACAAATGCAATTTTAGTATCTATTGACATTTTCCATCATAAAAAAGCAATTTACAAGCTCTTTAAAACAAAAATAAAAAAGCAGCACAGACTGATTATGAGCAAAATATATCATTTGAATAAATATAATCTTATATTTCATGCTATAAAATAAAATTCATAATGGCGAGTTAATTGTTACAGCATCGGCACCAGCTAGCTCCATGTACTTCATAGTTGTATAAAACAGTAGAGATCTGAGGTTCACAGTAGGGTTTGTGAGGTTGTAAGTATAGTGGACTACAGGAAAGTGGGCAGAGATAGCTGCACAGCAAAAGCTAAAAGATCTCCAGTATTCCTCCACGCTGAAGCTCTGTGCTCATCCCATGCATACGGAACACAAGAACAGAAAAAGGTGGGTGTGTCCAAGACACCCATGAGGCAGACTGTTTTTTTTGGGAACCAATGACTGAGGACTTGCTTCCCCAACCTGAAGAAAAAGTGCACAATTATGTTGATTTGAACATAGAAAATGCACTGCATGCACAAAGTGGCCATTTCTGAATACTAGTGAGCCCTGAGTTCTACTTTTTTTGCCATATTGCCGAATACATGAGAATTAGAAGCTAACAGAATTTCAGAGATTGCGCAACATCAGAAATCCACCAGACATACTCATTTTAGTACGGCTTGTCCAGTCTCTGATTGTCCAATTGGATCTGCAGTCCCAGTACAACAGGAAGTGGAGATCTTTGTAGCTTTCAGGAAAGCAGAATATCCCTCCCAAGATCCCTTTCATATTTGACACAGATAAAAGGTGCAACATATAAACCGGCTTGCATTAAGGTGGCGGATGGATGGAGTACAAACAGACACACAATCAAAACAAAAGGCTCCACACATGCACAAGGCTCTGCAACTCATAGCCTTCACTCTATACATGGGCTGTGGACAGTTGTGACCACAAGACAGCCACACCTTAGAAGCATTTTCACTCAAGTTGTCCAAATGTTCACAAAGCTCATATTATAAAAGAAAAAAGACTTTAAATCCTCTCCTCCGCTCGAGTATCTGGACTCCCTGACAACCTGAAACCACTCGTTTTTAAACGTGACACTTCTGTAATTCGAGAGGCAGTCGGACAGCAGCACAAACTGCTCTTAAAAAGGTTATTGCTTTTGCATAATACACAGTGGAGAAATGTTGGAAGCAGAAAAACAATGGAAGACTTCAAGATTTTCTTCTCTTAATAACGAATATCAGTGTTCATAAACTACCTGAAGTAAGTCAGCTTCAATAAAAGGACGAGCTGCAAATTCAAAAAGTAGTCCCACAACCTTCCATGTAAACACTTTGATTACTGTACACGGCCCGTACTGAACCCCTCCATTTATGTGAAGACTTGAACAGAAAGAGTGAGCATGTATCCTTAGTTGTCCACATGAGTTGGTTGCTTGAGTAGAACACAATTAGTATCATTCTTGTAATCAATAAGTGTGTAATAAACCTTAAAATTGCCCATAACCTATAATTATGCATTTTTAATATATAAAAATCATCAATAAATACACCTGACCAGTCTAACAGCACCATTAAGGGTTAAACCTCATTAGAAATAAAATAGTTGAGGCCTGATATTTGAGTCCCATTAAAGAGGGGCAAAATACAATAAGCGAACCCCTTCTATAAGGAATATGGAATACATGTTTAGATTATATTAAAAAAATGTTCACTTTTAAGTGCATGCCAGATGAAAAAAAAATTATTACTTTCAAGGCCAAGAAATAAAAATAAAATAAAATAAACAGATCTGCATTTTAGTATTTCATTATATGTGGAGACCACCATGCAGTACATCTTATATCTATAAATGGTCTAGCATGCACTTTGTTCAGCCCAGCTCAATCAAAAACTAAAGAACTCACAGAGCGGCTGGCACACTTGAAATACTCACTGTGGAAAGACCTTATCAAAACCTATAGTCCAAGATATAATTCATAGATTTTAAGAGGTAGCTTCCAGTGTTTGAAGCTGATTGTCCCGTTTTACATGACTTGCTACAATCTCTTCCTGTCAGAAACTGCATATACTTAATGCAAAACTTCTGCTACTGCATGTTAGCTCCTCAACTCCATAAAAACTAAGTACATTAAAACAGATGATATATAAACTATTACCAAGTGAGGATCTCAACCAGAAAAACATTAAGATTAATATTCAAAGAAAAGAAGAAATCAGTCTCTATACATATGATCAGATGTGTCTATAATACCTCTGAAGATCACTTTAGGAAGGGACACGTCACGGAGATTTAGATTTGTGGCAAGGCACAGATTCCAACCATGTTATCCCACAACTCATTTACACCTACAGCCTCGCCTTGCACCACATTCCTTTATGGCTTAATTCTAGTTTGGAACAAGCTAATTACATCTCGTTAACCCACAAAGAAACCAATGGGGTTCCAAACACAAATCCCAATCATTTTGTTTTCCTTCTTTCCGGGAGGAAAGGGTTTCACACTTGGAGGTTTGTTCTATGACTTGCTTTGCTCTCTTCAGATGGAGGTGCAGCGTACATAACATTTTACATTTTTGGTTTTCTCTTTGGTTAGCGGCCAAAATTGCACTAACTACTAGGTGGAGCAGATAACCTAAAACTAACCTGGTTTTGTAGACGTTGTCTTAACAAAACACACATAAGTGGTGGTGTTCTTCACCAAAATGGGCACCTCTCGGTACCACCCTAAACAGATTATACATAACCTGTGTGTTGTATGTCTGAACATGCTGTCCTTTGGGGATAATAAAAATAGCTCTACTTTACATTTCAGTGTTCAGTAGTGCCACAGGTACAGTCACAGCTCAACAGCATTAAAATCTGAATATAAAGCCGAGGGGAAAACAGCAGAAACTATGATCATGAATATTCTGAAGAGCCATCATCTTTCCTTTCTACAGATTAACTTAGAACACAGACATTTATAAGACAGAAGGTTTCGATCATTTAAAGTATTCATGACTTTAAAAAAACATGAACGTAAGGACAAACTGGTTTAAATAAACTGAGATCACTCTGTTCCAGAGGTATTTATAAAGTAAAGAAGAAAAGAAAAAGCACCATTAAAAAAACCAAACAATGTGTAAAAAAAACCTAAAAAAGCCACAATACAGGGACTTCTGTGTACTAACTGTAAAAAAACATTACCATACTGCAGACAGATGCTAAACACACATTATCCCAGAATAAGTGCTCAAGTTGCTGATAGATATTGTAATATTCTAGATATTTTAAGGAGAGCTTGATGAAGAATATAACACATATATAGTATAAGTGGTATCTGTTAAGCAGGCAAGAAAGCCCTTCAGCAATGTGCAAGACAAGCATGTTTCAGTCTGTTCGAAGCGTCAAGAACTACAAATTACATTCTGAGAGAATTAACATGGCAGAGAATTTGAGAGCAAAACGTGGAACACTTACAAAACTGCCAGAGATTGTCACGTGTACAGGTGTATTCTGAACCTGTGATATGAGATACTGACAGAAGACGTCTGAGAAATGTTTGACTCATCAGAAATCTATGAAAACCCCACTGAAGATGATGGTGATCATCATAAGCACAAGAATGCTTGTGGAATACCTGTAGGTTATATAAGGCTAGATCTACATCAGGCTTTCACTGCAAAAGTAGCTCTTTGGTGGCTCATAGACCCTTCGTGGAGATTCTCTCAGTAACACGTTTTAAATGGTGGATGATAACCTGCGTTCTTTTCACTGTTGCCAGCCACACACACCTGTAAAAACAGATTCTACAGGCAAATCCTCACATTCTTAAGCATTTAAAAATATTTTCTAAAACTTTGAACTGGTGATACTTATAATAAAGACTGCTCATATGTAACTAAAATAAAATTACTTGAAAGGAATACGAGCATATCCACAGTACTTCAGGTTTCCATGTAACTCAGTTTATTATAAATTGTATTTAGTGGATATAATTGATGGTATAAATTTTATTAAATGAACACATTTGATCATCATCTGTGCTGTTAGAAGGTTTTTTGTTTTCTAAATCATTGTATATGTTTGTTGTTGAATTGGGTCACTTTTTAGATTGTGTAAGTTATGGTTTCTATTTAACAGGCACAGATCAAATGTTGTAGGTTGGACCGTCAGGAATGAGGTCTATTCCCAAATCAGACTTGTGTCATACAGACGTTTGTGCCATAATGTTAAAACTGGTGTTTTTAATAAACCAGCAAGTTTATGCAGAAACCATAACTAACAGAATCTAAAGCAAAGACTTGATTCTCAGACAATTTTTTTATAGTTTTTTATTTTTTTTAAAAGGTAAAATAGGAGAGATCTGATTCCGGAGTGTCTAATTTAGCTTACTTGGACATGTTCGCACATTTTGTTTAATTTTGAAGTTCCTTGTCCCAGAACTGTTTCCCTGTACTGTGGATGTGCTCAACCTTATTTTGTCCCCTCACCGCCATTTTAACTGAAACATTACAGAAGACATTTTATAAATCACGATCAACCGCACGAAATGCTGCAATTACCTGCTATTCATTTTTAAATCAACACCGTTATTCTGAATAAGCTTCCTCATCATAAAACAGCACTTTCACTCCTCACGGAATCTGTCCTGAAGAAAATCGGACATCTTCAAGATCAAAGCATTTCCTGTAGTTTGGTAGAATAGACATTTCTATCCCATAAAGGTAAGTCATCTTTTTTAAAGTAATGCTGGCCAAGTTTCCTACAGTGTGGAAAAATGTATGGAAATCCTCTTTATATCGGAATGACATCAAGAGAACATTTCCCAAGTCAGTACACTTTGAGAATACAGTAGATTTAGCTTTACTTCCCAGGAGAGAGTTGTTCCCCCAAATTTATGACAGTAGTATTTCTGATTTAAAATCAACCACCTGAAGCTTTTAAAGGCAAAAACAATGTAAAACCCCAGAAAGGTCTATGTGGCAAAAAAGAACCACTGTAGATATCCACATAACGCACAGACCATTGGCCACCAAGTCAAAGTCTTTTTGTCTTAGCCAGCAGAAAACGGCCAAGCGTCTAAAGGCTACGGCTGTGGACACCTGGCAACAAAGCTAAACCTAAACTCAGTATTTTAAGAGGTATGCAGACATTCTTACTTAAGAAGAATAAGACTAAGTCTACTGAATTAAAAGTAAGATGTTTCACTCTTAACACCGTACATTTGTATCTGAGACTTGTTTAGAAGCCGTTTTCTTCCACATTAACTTATAAACGGATGAGAATTTGGTCCAGCACTATAAATAATCTGCACCTGGAAAACTATGATATGGATATTAAGAGAAAATAACCGCGAGAGAACAAAGGGCTAATGTTTCTGCCTGTCATCTTAAAATCAAGCTGATATTGAATTATTTCCATTAAAAATATCTGAAGATCATTTGTTTTGATTAACCTTCTAATGAATGATATTTACTTCCCTCTGTAAGCATAAAACATAGACTAAGGTGATAAACCGAGTTACACATCACACTGTTTTGGGATGAATTCCCTCCCATTGATGGACCAACCTGCAGGTAGGTTACACCCTATTCTGACCACCCTCTAAAGCACCTTTATCAAAAACATACATAATCTCTTTATTTAAAAAAAACAAGATCAATTCATATTTCATACAATCTCTAAGGAATATTTGACTGAAGTACCAAGGCTTGGTGTAGTGAGGATGTTCTGTGCCAGGATTCTGCTATGTGAAGCATTTAAACCCTACGAGACAAAACAAATGTGTCTTTTTTTTTGTTCTTTTTTTCAGAGGCTTCTTCACTTCCTTTCAGGTTCTTGGCTATGAGGTAGAACCCGGTTGGAGCTGAGGAAAAGCTTACAATACTGTCTGTTATGAGTACGTTACGTTGTATGATGAGGTATTGAACGGATGTGTCACACAAAGCTTTTGCACTGGCAGATAAAACCAATCCTTGTGAGTGATGGGCCACATCAGGCCACATGTGCAGGTTAGGTAAAAGCATGATATGACGAGCATCTTATCTGAGCTTTCACATTATTCATTATTGCAACATGCCTATATTACTCTATTTTAAAAACATGGAAATATATATATGTATAAAAATTGATAAAACAAACTCTTGAAGGCCGTGATTATTGAGACCTTCTACCCCAAAGCTCTTCCCCAAATATGCAACTCCTTCCCTTTGAAAAACATGTTTCTTAACACACATTCTCTCTCTCTCTCTCTCTCTCTTTTTTAAAGTCCTGTGTTACACAAACAGATGACTTTCACAAAAAAGCAGAAGTAGAAAATGCACAAGGCAGGTTCATCATCCACTCATCCACTGATTCATTTAAAAACATGTGACCATGAAAAGAGCGACTTTTAAAGCTTCCCATCACAAACAACCCGTTAAAAACTGGATTTCTTAATAATCACATCTGGACACAGGGGCTTCTTCAGGGCTGCACTTGGCATTCTCATCACCAACATCAATAGCTGGACCATCATCAGCATATGGAACTCTGTAAGTGACCTCTGAGGTGTCCTCTGTTGCCCCCTGCTGGCCTTCTATTTCCCCCAGAGAGTCTGTGTGGTTGTTGGACTCAGTACCTGTGCCAATGTGCTTCTTACGTAAGTGCTGGTTGAGGGTGCCCTGGAAGGGAAAGCACTTGCCGCAGATCTGGCAGTGGAAGGGTTTGTTGTCAGTGTGGCCGCGGATGTGATACTCCAGCTGGTCTTTACGGGTGTATTTCTTACCACAGTACTTGCAGACAAAAGGTGTGATGCCCATATGCAAGCGCATGTGGCGGTCAAGGCTTCCTTTCTGATTGAAAGACTTGCCACAGTAGATACAGATGAGGCGCTCATTGAACGGGTACCACTGGCCACGCAGGCTGCGCTCCCTCATGTCATTCTCTAAGGCTGTCCCTGTTGTTGTTCCCTCCCCATCTTCAGTGACTGGCTTGAGCTGGGTGAGTACTTCGGCCGGGACTGGAACAGGACGTTTAGGCCTGGCACGGCCCCCTCGGAAACCACTGAGAATTGAGCGAGAGGGGCTGGATGGACTAATGCTGACAAAGCAGGATGAGGGGATGGGGGAATAGGTGTAGCCAGCAGGGGGCAACACTGGCCCATATGAACCTATACTCACAGCTAACACCTGTTCTCCATCCACCAGTTCTGTGTGGTAGCCATCGTCACCTGCCGACGAGCTGTCTGAATACGAGGGTCGGTCCGTTTTCTCCACCTTCACATGGATGTCTGTCACTTGCCCATCCTTTCCAATCAGCTCCACCTGTTCTGGCTCAGCCTCCATGGACACCTCCTGTTCCGACACCCCGTCACTGCTGCCACGGTCTGAATGCCCCTCTTCACCTGACTGTGCAGGCCCCTTGCTTGTTCCTCTCGCTTCTCCACAGTGACTCTTTCGTGAGTAGTAAGGTGGGGAAATCTGGGTTGGGTTTACAAAAATACCCCCTTCTGTCACACCATTGCGTCCAACCCTGGAAGAGGTGCAATCCTCATCGCCATCTGTTCCACTAGACAGAGGGATGCTGATCTTAGAGTGGATACCCTCCAGAATTTGTGTGCACTTGTCAATGACTGCCTGCATTTGCAAGAAGCTTGCAGCAGTGAGGAAGCTGATGACATCACGTAGGCGCAGCTCCATGTGACCCGTGTAACAGAATGCCAAAAGCTGCTCGAACACCTCGGGGTTCTTGATCACAGAGATGGAGAGGCCACTCATGGTGCCCAGAGCCGAGTGGTCACGGAAGTAGGGTGAACTGGCGGCCAGCACAGCCTTATGCGCCCTGAATGGCTGGCCCTGGATGTGCACAATGATGTCACAAAGCTTACCCTGAAGCCGGAGCTCATTGAGCTGGTTCAGGACAGTGTTGCTGAACTCAGGCACATCGAACTCTATGAAGCCACCACCACTGTCCTCCATGACTCACCGATGTCTCTCCTGGTTTGCAGAAAATCTGAAAGGAAAATCGAAGAAAGGGATGAGACAGCAAATCAAATATAGGCTATATGGACAAACAATACAAATACAAGGATAGTCATACTGTTTTCCTAAAGACTAGCCAAAATAACAAACAAGTGACTGTCTTTACTGCTGCTCAAACGACCTGACCTTGTGACTCAGAAGTTTCCCACTGAGGTTTAGAACAAGAATCCAACCAGTAGAGCAATGAAGTGCAATGCTTACGTCTTTGTTTTGGCATCAACAACCCTGTAGCACATGTTAATGAAAACTGAATATCATTAGTTGGAGCTGGAATCACAGCGAGAATGTTCTGATAAAATGTCATCACCATGATACCCTACTTCAGTTTCATCAAGTCCTTCACTTTTTATGTAACATTCGGGCTGAGGGTATTTAAACATGTATACAGTGTATACAACTGTACTTTGGTCAGCCTCAGCAATCTGTAACAAGATACGGCAGCAGGACAGTTTCACAGCATTTAGGAAGTGAGGAAATTCTGAGAACATGGCTCTACCAACCTCACATGTGGAGTTTGAATAAAAGAATCCACTTCTGATATCACTCCTAACGATACTGAGTGCTGAACAATAATAAACGGACATGTACATGCCTGTAGAAATACAGTATTTTATATTAACTAATAAATAATCACACACAGTCAGTTCCTATGTTTAACATGGACAAGTGGTCAATTAATGAAGAGAATATGATTACTCTGGTTTAACCAACAGTAATATATAGAGCACTAATAACAATGCTTCAATAAGAGGTTTAAACAGAAGCTGCAACTGTGAATAAACATCTAGCCTTTACTAATCTCTTTACAGATACTTCCTTTATGAGTTGCTCTCCTAGTTTCCATGCTTGCCTAATTCTGCTCTCCTGGCTCCCCAACAATTCTGCATGATCATCTGCAGTCAGCAGTCTAGGAACGTAAACACTTTCTCCAATTGCCAGAGCTTGCCAGGACAGCTGTCCCACCCTTTAGGTTTAATTTCTGGCACAGCCAACCAAAAAAGTGCAAGTTATGACTTAAAATCATAGGATTTCAACAAACCAGACATCATTTCAGTCATGCCCTTAAATCAACGCAACATTTAAATATTGAAATACATCATTCAGACACTCATCCCCATTGAAGTACATGGCTCTTGTCTGTCAAATGTGTCTGTATTCAGAAGCTCCTCTCACTGTCAGCTGAGCTGACAGGGAAGTATAGCAACCCAATCTCTGCAGCCTTTCCAGTAATCTGCAAACTCCACAGAAGGAGAGAGAGACATAAGACTAAAAAATAATGCCCAAATTTGGCTTTTACAACATTAGCAACATGCATACATTTAACTTAAAACTTAATCTGATTGACACACAGGTCCTAAAAGTAGATAAAAAGAACAAAGTCTAATAAAAGAGACTAAAAATACTAGACTTTGTCTTTTTTTTTATTGAGGAAAATGATCCAAAATTACGTGTGTGCAAAATTATATGACTATATATGCTAATATAACCTTTAATATTAGCTGAATTTGAAGGCAGCATTTTCAGGTATTGTCAATCAAATGACAAGTTGGTGCACTGTTTAACCTGAACAGAGATCTAGCAGATCATCACAATAGACGTTTGTGGAAGTTCATAATATGGCAAGAACACAAAAGATATCTGAGGACTTCAGAAGAAGCACAGCTGATGCTCATCCATTTGGAAAAGGTTACAAAACCATTTCACAGGTTTGGATTCCACAAATCCTCAGTCAGACAGATTGGGTACAAATGGGAGAAATTCGGGACCATTGTTACCCTCCCCAGGAGTGGTCAACCAACAAACAACAAGGCGTGTAATAGACAGCGAGGTCACAAAGGACCCCAGAGTAACTTCTAAACAACTGAAGGCCTCTCTCACATTGGCTAATGTTAATGTTCATAAGTTCACCAACACTGAACCACAATGGTGTGCATGGCAGGGTTGTAAGGAGAAAGTCACTGCTCTCCAAAAAGAACATTGCTGCTCGTCTGCAGTTTGTTAAAGATCACAAGGACAAGCCAGAAGACTATTGGAAGAGTGTTTTGTGGTAAGATGAGAGCAAAATAGATATTTTTGGTTCAAATTAGAAATGTTATATTTGGAGAAAGGAAACACATTCCAGCATAGAAAGCCTCATGCCATCTGTGAAACATGGTGATGGTAGTATCATGCTTTGGAATAGGAAATCAAAACAGAGGAAGAAACTCACATTGCAGATAAATGAAAATTAAACATGTCTATAGTGACGTTCATGAATTTGCTCCTTTATGCTCTCCCTTCTTTTAGTGGACTGCAAGTTGAGCCTCACAGAGAGAGGGAGAAGTAATGGAGGCTGACTGCCCACGCCATGTGTACTGAGCTGAACCCAGATTTGACCAGCTGCCAGAGAATGTATGCCGTTGATCTGGTGGACTCAAGGGGCGAGTGCCATTGGCCAAGTTCCAGAGAGCTACAGTCTCAGGTTTATAGATAAGAATTCTGTTTTAAAGCAAATTGTATACTATGTTTATCAAAACTACACACTATAGATTGAAAACTTTCCTCAACCAGATCAACACTGCAAATCAAGCTATTCCATTGCCCAACTGACTGAACACTTGGCTGCTAAATCTGACACGTCTGCAATGTGATAAGACAACAGTAGCAGACACAGAATATCTGAATTTAACATACGGCATGTCAAACGTTTACAAACTATTGATATTTATACAGGATGTAATAGTTGGCTGGGCTGAGGAGTCTGAGGTTCACTGCACAGCCATTCAAGTTTAACAGGTTTTTTTTTTAATTAGAGAGTTATGCAAATTTACATAAGTCCACCTCAAAATATAGTTGATTGGCGCATGTTTGGTGTATAAATCTATTTCTTGAGGTGCTGTGAAGCTTATCTAACAAGTACTAATAACAGATGTATTGGGGAGAAAGAGCTTTGAGGGTGTTTAAGCTACAAAAGGTATTTTTATCATTTTTTTTATATAAATAAACAGTATGTCAGGTAGAGCTTATCATGATAAATGTGTCTATATTGATCAATCTCGATAATTATCACAATATTAAATTTTCTAACACTAGTCTGATGTTGCTAGAAAGATGTTATTTTAAAACTATGACAAAGACACAAAATGTTTCTATTTAAAATAATAAATTATTAAAATGCTTATCGCCAGAACATACTGTACAGGAACACAGAATGCAAATTACACAAATTCACAGTTAAAGATTTCACTGGAACTAAACTTAGTAAATTTACATTTTGATTTCCCTTCCCAGAAGAGGTAAAAACGTCTAACAATGTTTAACCTAACCTTTAAAATAAATAAATAAATAAATAAATAAATAAAATGTAACAAGTTATTCACAAAAAAGAACTGTTAAAGTACTGCAATTAACATATTAGCAAGCCTTTGACCTCTGACGTATTTCCTGCTGTAATAATGCAGCGAGCACAAACACGCAGTGACTCATTCAGTGACTTGTACAGCTATGCAAAAAGGCAGATATCGTCTCTCAGCTCATTTGTAGTTGTTTGCTCATTTCTCTGCTCTCCTCACAGCTGTTTCTGCTCGTTGCTCATGCACACACTCGGTTTGACCCTGTTTTGCGCGCTCATATGCGATCCTACAACACAGCATGCAGTTCAGTGTGCAGTCTGATAGTGTGCTGCATGATTAGGGTGTAACCGGTGGCGGTGCTAGTGAGGAGGATCTGTCTAACAAGCAGCAGCATCACACTAACTCTGTCAAGTTGCTTAGATGTGAAATGGAAACAAACGTTAATGCTCATCAAATTCTATTGTCCTGGCTTATCATCGTCATCGAGGGAAAAAATTGTTGTGAAACAATAAGATTGTTTTTATCGCCCAGCACTAATGTCAAGCCTGTTTGTGATTACACAATAACTATGATCGAGTGATTTAAGTGTCCCAAAAGATGTTATCCTGCCACGATTAAGCTGCGATTTTAAGCTGTGATCTGTGATTTTACCCTGCCATGATTAAGCTGTGATCTGCCAACACACACACAGTAGTTCTGCTCCAGTGTCCAACCAATCTAAACTAACATTTCCTGAACAAACATTTCTTAAAAATGCTACAATATTGTATTAGCAATGGTTTACATTAATTAACTTGGTGACTTTTTTTCTTTTTAATAACAGTTTTAAACTGTAAAACCACTCAAGATTTTGCTTTCTTCAGGCAGGACTATGGTTCACTTTTACCATAGACTAAAACATAAAATTGATGCCAAAATGTGGTTAGCACAGACAATTCTTCCAAAAACCTGGTTATGGCTAATGTAAAATTTTGTCTCAACTCGTACTTGCAGCATTATGTCCTTTCTTTTCTGACAAAAGCAGCTTTTCATGAGCACAGCCTCAGGAGGGCTTGAGGTCACAGTGAAGGAAAGTGGCAGAGAATGCAAAGAACATCACAGCTGGCAATATTCTTCTCTCATGTGTTCTCTCTAAACCTAAAATGGATGAAATGCTCATTTTCTTGTCTAAAAACAAAAAATGTTGCAGTCGAATGCTACAGTTAGAGTTGAGTAAACAGCCCACAGTATGTCTAAGTACTGGCAGGTTTTTTTGTTTGTTATTAGAGCTTACTGTACTCTTCCGTTTAAGGTACAAAAGCCTATTGAGGACACATGGTCAAAGTGATTTCCATGACTTGTAAACTTTAGATTTTATTGTTGTGTCAGTATCTATTCGAGAAAGTTCAAACCTTTTTATTCAAAAACATGACAAGGGGAAAAAAATCTAGATTGCCCAATCCTAGTAACAACTTCATCCAGTTTCAGGAAAACGTGTGAAGACTTATTAACTGGTAGTTGTAAGCTTCTTTCACCTGTTAACTACATGTGCCTTGAAGTTCCAGTATAAAACATAAAAGAGGCAAACATCAGACACCAAACATGTCTTTGCTGATTAACTACATTTAGAATAAGGTGAAAACTGTTGTTTTTTAACTATAAACCTCTGTTCCACCTAATTAGTAGACACTATAAGCATTAAGACAAATATAAAAACATCTTTAGTTTGGCATTCCATTAAGCAAACAAAAAAAACCTAACATTTTTTATTATAGTTATCTTAATCTTGGTTTATTTAGCATTTTCTGCCACTGAACAATAAAAACGTAACACCATACAGTACTGTAGCTACTGTATTTATTTTTAATTCTGTTATGTGACAACTCTGCTGCTACTGAAGCCTTTCATTGAGTAGCCAGTGACCCCAATCTTATTCTTTATTACACAAATGCTATAATTAATCAATATAATCAACTATGTATTAATGTAAATACACTGATCTGCATACGTATGATTTTATATTTTACTTTTAGCCCGCTATTTTCATAAGAGGATGGGCTACATTACTTTTTTTTTGTATTTTATAATTGTAACAACTACATTTATAAAATTATTTAATCCATTAATTAATTACATCAATTTATGTTTTATTTGGGAAGACATTCCATGCAAAGACCTTAACACATCTTTATCTTATCATCATCTAGTGTTTTTGAAGATCTAACTTAATTTAGTTATCTGTTGGAACTATAACTGAATTCAGTGTTGTCCTACAGTTTTTATTAAAAATTAAAGACATCAGGAATTTACACATCATTTGATCAAATGCTAAATAAAATGTGTAATTTTTCCAGATTAACAAAAAAGGCTTGATTTCAATATATTGAGCTCTTATTTGTTTTATAAAAATATGGTAACAAAATTCAGGATAAAAGATGCTGCTGAACTAGAATGACAGATTAATAATACATCACTCACACCTACAGTTGGAAAACTGCTTCTATTCCAGGTACAACCTCAGAAATTAAGTAAGAAATTAAATATTAATCAAAGGAAATGAATAAGCAGTAGGGAAAGAATAGTGAAAGTCTCATCATCAGCATGAGGAAACTAAGCACTGCCTCTAAATAAGCAGCTTTAAGTCTGTTCTGCAAAACAGCCAGCTTGGCCAGTACTGGCAAATAAGTTTGACAAACAGGGTCTGGCAGGAGGTGCTTTGATAGGTCACACAGTTATGCATATATACAGATACATATAAGCTCAATAGACAAAACAGTCACCTTGTGTGTTTAAGGTGGTAGTAACTTCAGGCTCCTGCAGATGTTGTTGCATGAGGATGATGAGGCTATAAATACCTGTGGGGTGTGCGACAGGATTCATAGACTGAAAAGACGTGGTGCACTGCAGAAAGTAAATGTCTCATTCAGTGTGGAAAATGGGTCAAAAAGCAGAAAGGAGTGATTGTATTTGTGCATGACAAAATCTACCGTGTGAAGGAAGTTGCTGAATTTGCAGTGCATGGTCATATGGCTCTGCCAGCAGTTGATAAAAATCATAATCCCAGCTAACAGGTTTCAGGGCTTGTGAATAAAAATCCCTTCACTTACAGGTAACAACACCTTCTACAAGTCATCACAGCTCCTTCACAACCAATTTCACTCCACATTGAACTGCATACCATGAACCTATGGAGCAGAGTGGAAAGCTGACTGAACACAATTCTAGCAAGAATTTTCCGTAGACTGGGATTTTTGCCACTGCCGGTAGACCAGTATGCACTTTGATTCAGTTACTTCTCTCACACTATGGTCTTTGGCACTCCCAAAAACTATCAAACTTTTTTTGTATTTCTCAAACATATTTATTGCTTAAAAACAACCAGAAGAGCTGTAGTTTTCTGGGAAACATTTCATTTTTCCAGACGTAAAGCTGACGTGGTTAATTTAATAAGACAACCTAACAAAGTCACTTGACAATTAAATCTACATTTAGCCTTTATTTCTGAACTATGAACATATTGGCCAATAATACAGTATAATTTATAGGCATTATTTAATCATTAAATCAACATTTAATAATGAAATATATAGGTTAAAAATCTTAGCACAAATAAAGCATTTAATTGTAGTACACTGCTTGGCTTATACACTGTCCAATCAGTGTCTATTTTTCAGTTCTAAAACTAATCTCCCTCTTCTGCAGACACCATTAGCAGGCATTCACTCAGCCTAGCTATTTTGATGGCAAGAAATGCTGATAGCTGAGCTAGATCAAAGGAAATTGCTGCACAAATTCAAAAGGATAATTAAGAATGGCTATAACAGGACTGGCTAGGGAAATCAGGTCTTGCATATCTAACAGGCATAATCAGAGAGGATAAAAATATCACCAATTCACTCTTTTTCGTGCTATGTCCGCAGGTCAAAGCCATTCTTTCTCCTCCCCTGTTGCTGTGGATTGAAGCTGGCAAAGATACAAGTATTCAAAGCCCACTGGACTAAAACCCAAAATCTAGAAAATTCATAATCTTTTCAGCAGCCTGTCCTTCACCTTAAAAAGAAATTCACCAATCCAAAGACTACTACTTTATGTACAAAGTCAATGTCAACAGGGACATATGTGACAACAGCTTATGTACAAACAAACCTGAGCAGTATTTTGTATTTCAATACGTAACTCCAGATTCATGCTACATTCATGTTCACTTATGTCCAAATAATGCAATCAATAACATCTTTTACTGCTTGTCCTAAGGAGAACCACAGCCATAAAACCTCAGGGTTTACCAGGTGCAAAGCAATAATGCATACTCATGTACACGGCTTAATTGGTTTGGCTCCATCTGTTCTGACAAGCCCTGCAGGGAAAATGTTCATAGACTATGTAGGATGTGCATGTCTCCCACATCGCCATAATGCAAATACCTATAGAAATCATGTGGAATGAAACAAAAAAAAAAAGATTAGCATAAGAACTAAGTTTAGGCACAGCAATAAGCTGCAAAAGAGATATTATTATATATTATTTTTTGAGAAATCACGTGCATAAATGCAAATACTTAAAACTATATTTTGTTTATAATATATATCCTACAAACCTACATGCTATAAAACATCTCTTTAAAAAGGAAAAACGGAGTGAACTTTGATAACATTCTTGTGAACTGGATGAACTGATATCACTTGACAGTGCCACACTGTACTTTGTACACCACTTTATGTTTGTAAGCAGGGAAAACTGCACAGCTTGGAGTCACTAAAAGCACCTCAGATCATAATGTGTGAACAAGGCAACCAATGTGTTGCAGATTTAGCTTGTGTTAATAGGTCATGACCTCTAAACATCTAGGAGCTAGTCTAAGGCATTGCTTTCGGACAGAAAAGTACCAAACTGATTTATTTATACATGGACTGTACACTGCATACCAAAAACCAAAGTGAGAAACAGTCAAAAAGAGGGACAGGAAGGCCAGGAAGAACCCGAGTGTGAAATGAGGAAGTCCACAAAAACTGAAACCAACTTATATCCAACGTATACCAGGCAACTTAAACACGAGGAGCACGACATAAGTCAGATTTACTAACATAACTACGACAATAAGTTCACAGTCTTCAAGCCAACTGACCGAAACCTAGTTTTTTTATAACACAGCGCATATCCGCGGATCAGTGCAGTGTATTAACACTTATTAAGATCGTGTTACCGTGTGAGGCGGTTCTGACCGGGTTACCTGTGTCTGATAGACGGTTCGGCTGCCACTCCTGAACTATACATTCAGCGTAAACAGGTCATCTAAACCCTAAATAAACTGGCCCACGTACAGCGTTGCAGACACTGTATAACTTAGGAAGAATGGTGGCTAATTGGTCATTAGAAACATGCACATTTGATGATTATGTTAAGGTTAATGAAACAGTCATATGATCTCTGTCTCGCAAACTCATTTCGCTAGTCAGCGGTCTGACCGGGCGTCGTTGGCGGTAACCTACTTGTTCAGTTAGCTACTTAGCTTGCTATCGCTAGCTAGCTACCTTGCTGACAAGCTAGCAAGTAACGAGCATTTTGTGAAATGTATTTTAGCAAACTTAGCCAGCTAGCTAGCTCGTTAGCTCCGGCAAAACTGTCAACGAATGCTAACAAGAATGCTATCGCTAGCTGGCTAGGAGATTAAAGTATTTGGAGTTAGACATACACCAAAACTGCCTTTTGTAGCATTAAACTGTCCCAAATAAAGGCAAGCGACGATTATATAATCCATGAATTACCCTCTGGTTCAAACGTTGCCCATTCCCC
>BRDA01001735.1:7635-32961 GCA_036984385.1 Crenuchus spilurus
GGAAAGTACAAATGCGAAATGCGAAAAAATAATACTAGAGTTGTACTAGTATTTACTAGTACTAGTATACTAGAATTAACATTTTGATATCGAATGCTGAGTGCATATCAGTACTCATGGGGAGTACTGCAGAACCTGCACACTGGACTTCAGACACCTTGTATTGTGTGTCTCTCCACTCTTCCTCCAGACTCTAGCAGCTGATTTACTAATGAAATGTAAACAGAGGACTTTGTACTGAGTAACAGTCCAGTTCTGGTTCTGCTCAGTCTAGGTAAGACACTTATACTCTTTATAGTCATATAGTGACTTAAAATATGTCACATTATATGTAATGAACATAAAAAGATATTACATTTACATTTTTTTAAAAACAAAAATGACATTTTGTGACAACATTCATATTTTTATATATGACTGTAGTTTTATCTACTAAAATGATGTGCAATCATCTGTCACTGTGACTCACTATGAGGCCATGTTGGGAGCCATTAGTTATTATGATGTTGTCCGGACTGGATGCAATGCCATCTCGTCTGGTGATGTATTCAGATATAGACTGCTGGACTTTTTTAATCCCACCTGTGACAGTGTAGGAACCTAAGGATTCATAGAAAATATACAGTGCTACATCAGAACATTAGAATATTGTGAAAGTTAATTTGCATTTGGAATTTAACTCAAAAGAGGTAAACTGTCATATTTTATATTCATTACATGTAAAGTGACATATTTCAAGACTTATTTGTTGTAATGTTGATACTGTTTGAATAGTACTTTAACTCAAACAAATGAAATATTTAAATTTGAGATTGTGATTTCCTGATGTTCATGAAATATAAATCATACTAGTTGAAATATTTCACTTTATGTGTAATGAACAGAAAATATGACTTTACCTTTTTGAATTCAATTATGAACAATAATGATTCCTGTTCTTTTAACTCTGTCCTTTGACTACTAAAAGTCTCAGTGTTGACTGACTCAACTACTAAAAGTCTCTGTGTTGACTGACTGAACTACTAAAAGTCTGTGTTGACTCTGACTCAACTACTAAATGTATCAGTGCTGACTCTGACTCAACTACTAAAAGTATCTGTGTTGACTGACTCAACTACTAAATGTCCCTGTGTTGACTCTGACTCAACTACTAAAAGTATCTGTCTTGACTGGCTCAACTACTAAAAGTATCTGTGTTGACTCTGACTCAACTACTAAGTTTTTTTTTACTCTGAGTCAACTATTAAAAGTATCTGTGTTGACTGACTCAACTACTAAAAGTGTCTGTGTTGACTGACTCAACTACTAAAAGTATCTGTGTTGACTCTGACTCAACTACTAAAGTCTCTGTGTTGACTCTGACTCAACTACTAAAAGTCTCTGTGCTGACTCTAACTCAACTACTAAAAGTTTCTTTGTTGACTGACTCAACTACTAAAAGTCTCTGTGTTGACTCTGACCCAACTACTAAAAGTCTCTGTGTTGACTCTGAATCAACTACTATGTTAATGTGCCTTTCAAGTGTTCATTCATGATATTAACATTTCATAAACATTAGCATTTTACACCAATAGAATTATGTGGTATTAGTAATGTGGGGAGGTACACAAGGACTTTTTTAAAATATTACCCACGCTCCCTCCATCACATTCTCCCAGAAATCTTTGTGCCCTCTCTCTCACATCCAGAGGAAAGGTGTTGTCATAAATTAGAGAAGGGTAGAGGCAGGCAGCTAGAACCTGCACCACAGAACACATAGGCTGTTTATTCATTTTTATAGAAATTTGTAATGAAAGTATCCTATAAAGACATTACAGACACACTCTTAAAAATGAGATACCAAAAAGGTTCTTTGATTGCTGCCACAGAACAAAGGTCTTCAACTCTGGATTTTGAATCCGTTTTCCAGTTCTGGATTTTATAACCACTGGTATTAAAATGTTACAGTAATTTATTGGCCAAATAGAGTCATAAAATCCCAGACCAGAATATGGAATTATGGTCCAGAATTGAAGACCTCTGCCATAGAACAAACTATTTGGGTTCCATTAAAAACCTTTTATATTGCTGGTTATTCTAAAAGTGTTGTGTGAATGTCAAAAACCTTTCTAAAGTTTAAAGAATCTACATTTATACAGTGAAGGTACTTGGAAGAAATTGTGTTTGTTAAAGAACCATGTAAGCTTTTCAGACCTGCATACACATTAACTGAAGAACCCTTTGTGGGACCTTTTTTAAGAGTGTATTTGAAGACAAAATTTTAAAAAGGGAACTCTTTATAATAACTTTAATTAATAAGCCATTAACTAATGTGATTAATAACTGTGAACAAATCATTAGTTCATGAGAATTTGAACATGAACAAATGTTTATAAATGACAGGTCATGTAGTTGCTAATGACTATTGATTTTAGCAAATGTTAACAAATCATTAGTAAATCATTAGTAAATTATTAGTAAATCATTTGTTAACGAAATTATCATGAACTAATGATTTGTTCACAGTTATTAATCATTAGTTAATGAGCTATTAATGAAAGTTATTATAAAGTGTTACCAAAAAATACTGCAATAATTTGATACAGAGCAACAATTATTTTTTATTTTACTGCTCAAATTGTGCTCCTTTTTGTGCTCAAATTGTAATTATTTACGATAATGCTGTTTTGTAGAAGAATTTTACAGAAATTTTTGAGGTAGGTGCAGTTCTTGACCATCTTTCAGACATTTTTTTCATCATGTGTTTTGTTGCATTTGCAACTACTGGACACCAGGTGGGGTTTTCTACAGGTTTTTTGTCAATGTTCATTAAAGAGGCTATCATATCAACGATATATAAATCATATAGATAACATAATGACTTATAAATAGCCATCCACATTAAAAATGTAGTGACCAGTGTGCATGAAAGAGTTTATTAATTATTTCAAAGAAAATCATCTTGTCTTTGGCAAGCTAAAATATGTTTATTTAATTTTGCTGCTTCAGAAGGAGGCCATTGTCTGGGGCTTTAGATCCTAGATTTAGGATCAGAAGTACAATGTCCCAGTCTTCAACACATATAAAAGACTATGGCCAGAATCCTTTCCCTACAACTCAAGCCATGAAAAGCTTAATAAATAATTTTGTAAATAAGATGTGTTACAGTGTTACACCATTCAGTAATAAGTAGACAGTGACAGTAATGTCTGACCTTCTGACCAAAGGAACTTACCTGGCGACCATAGGTAAGAGGTTTAAATCCCATTCCATGGGGATTACCGGATGACAAATCAAGCATTTCTTTATAGTTTTTTACTAAACCCTAGAAGAAACAAAAACACAGGCTATAAATCAGACACCATGACTCACATTTAACAAAAACCACAACATTATAACCACCCTCTTGTATCTGCATTCATTGTCCATTTTATCAGCTCCACTGACCATATAGGTGCACATATATGTGCAGGTATTTTCTGGGTGGTGGTGTGTTAGTATGTGTTGTGCAGTTATGAGTGGATCAGACACAGCAGAGCTGCTGGCATTCACATATATAGTAATACTGCTGATAAAGTTAACAGTGAGAGTAAAAATTGATATAAATAATATCTACATTATAACTTAATATGTTTCATTTTAATTAATGACACCAATTGGTTCCACTATTGTTCAAAGTTTTAGTGATATATATATATATATGTGAAAGTGCTGTGAAAACGTATTTACCCCTTACAGATTTATTTTGGTTTTGCACATTTTTTACACTTAAATGTTTCAGATTATGAGTTAATACAAAATAAAGTTTTTCAATGATGATTTCATTTATTACTGGACAAAAGGTATCCAAATCAACCTGACCCTATGTGAAAAAATGCAAACTAAACCACTGGTGCACAGTGAAGTTTTAGGTGGTGCCCCATCCATAAATAAGGTCCCACGTGCAGTGCGTAGTGTGCATATGCATCTCAATTAGATTTAAGTCTGGACTTTAACTAGGCCACTCCAAAACCTTCATTTGACTTGCTGGTGTGCTTCAGATCATTGTCTTGCTGCAGTACCCATGTATTAAGCTTAAGAATTGATGGCTG
Organism: Crenuchus spilurus; assembly: GCA_036984385.1. Taxonomy (NCBI): domain Eukaryota; kingdom Metazoa; phylum Chordata; class Actinopteri; order Characiformes; family Crenuchidae; genus Crenuchus; species Crenuchus spilurus. Next base: position 11,706 of record BRDA01001735.1, read on the forward strand.
GACATTCTCCTTCAGGATTTTCTGGTAGAGAGCAGAATTCATGGTTCCATCAATTACAGCAAGTCATCCAAGTCCTGAAGCAGCAAACAGCCCCAGACCATCACACTACCACCACCACCATGTGTCATGCCCCCCACAACCCCTTTATGCTCTGAGTGTGTTTAGTATTTAGCTTCTCGTTTATCTGAGTCCTGTGTCATTGATTGTCCTTGTGTGTGATTCTGTGTATGGTTCCCCGGATCACATCAGTGTCATCTTTGTTTTGGTTTTCATACTTAGAGTGGGTTGTTTAAGTTGGGTCATGTTATCAAAAAATACCTTTGTTTGGATTCCACCTCTGCATCCTCTCTGCTGCTTCAGGTCCCCAATGTTACAGCTTACAGTTAAAGTTTGACTTTTGTCTTGTCAGTCCACAGAATATTTTCCCAAAAGTCTTGGGCAACATCAAAATGTTTTTTGGCAAATGTGAGATGGGCCTTTTTTGGTCAGCAGTGGTTTTGGCATTGGAACTCTCCCATGGATGCCACTTTTGCCCAGTTTCTTTCTTTTTGTTGAATTATGAACACAGACTTTAACTGAGGCAGATGAGGCCTGCACTGCTTTAGATGATAACTGACTAATTTTGGTAGGCCAGTCGCTCCTGGGAAGGTTCACCTATGTTCCATATTTTATCCATTTGTGGATAATGACTCTCGTTATGGTTCGCTGGAGTCCAAAGCCTTAGAAAAGGCTTTGCAACCTTTTCCAGACTGATAGATCTCAATGACTTTGTTTCTCATCTGTTCTTGAATTTCTTCAGATCAGGGCATGATGTGTGTCTTTTGAGATTGTTTAGCATGCTTTTTGTGGTCATAGAGGTTCTATTTAAGTATTTTTTAAATCTACAGGTCTGGCAGTAATCAGGCCTGGGTGTGGCTAATGAAACTGAACTCAGCTTTCAAAAAATGTGGATAATCACAGTTAATTAATGGGGGGGGGGATTTTATTTTTTTTAAATAGGCCCAGGTTTGAGATTTATTTTCCCTTAATAAATGAAATTGTCATTGAAAAACTGCATTTTGTGTTTACTCATGTTATCTTTGTCTGATATTCAAATTGATTTGTTAGTCTGAAACATTTAAGTGTGACAAATGTGCAAGAACAAAATAAATCTGTCAGGGCGTAAATACTTTTTCACAGTACTGTATTTATAAAACACTAGCCCTGAATGAACCACTTTTGTAAGGTTGTACATTACACTGGCTGTATGAGAAACTACACGCTTCATGAATTGAGCACACAAAATACAGTATTTCTCTTGGCTCATATATTTCTTTTTCTGGTTACAGATTGTACAGAAATACAGTTGGGAAGAGCATACAGCTCTGTAGAGCTAATCATTACAAAGGTTATAAATTATGAGATGTAACCTGCAGGTCATTTGGAACTGTCTGCTCCAAAACCCTGTTTTTCATCCCAGAAACATGTTCCAGACTTGCTGATCTTGTATGCCATTGAAGGTTAATGACAAATTGTCTATTTTAAATACAAGAATAAACATGTTTTTTGCAAGATTGTGAATTCAATTAATGATAGAAAACCAGTACATAGAAACCACAGGATCAGTCCTCTGCAACATCCTTGTTGGTTCCACAGCATTCAGCTACATTTTGTTCACTTCTATATTTCTTATATACACAGTAAATCTGCCAGTGTTAAATCAACACTATTAGAGTTAAAGTAAAACTGAGGGTGTCAAAATGTAACACTCTCAGTGTTAATTTAACTCTAATAGTGTTGATTTAACACTGGCAGATTTACTGTGTAGCCATGCACCACATTAACTAGTCCGTGAGACCTCCATTGAGATATGAATATATAATGATGATGGTAGTCTGATGTAAATGTATTTATGCTAAACTTCTCTAAGGATTATATTGATATATAGTCAAATTCCTTTGTGATTGTACATTGGCCTAAGGTTGAATCTGTAATACAAAAATTAGTGATGATGGTAGTCTGAGGTAAATTTATTTGTGTTTAAACTCATTTAAGGAGGATTTTACTGAGTGATGATGTTAGTCTGAGGTAAATTTATTCATGTTAAACCTCACACAAAAACATAACCTTTGGAGAAGATTTTGAGGGAACCTTGGACAGATAAATGGATATTGGAACAAATCAAAGTCCAGATAACCAAACTGAAGATTTATTGGACACATTATGAGAAGAACCAGCTCACTTCTGAAAACAGTGATGCTGGAACAGTTGAAGGTCAAAAAGGAACAGGAGAACAAAATATTAAGAGGCCCGTAGACTCAAACAGAAGATCTTACCTGTTCAATCTCTGCACTGATTTCAGTTGCTCGTTCATCCAAGATTTGCTGCTCGGAGACCCGAATGTTTTTCACATTTGGATTGATCCTACTCAGGAGCGACATTCTCTTCATATCTTCTCAGTATATCCAGTGAACTCTCTTACTTGTGTGTGTAATTACTTTTGAGCTGCTAAAAGAGGAACACCCTTGTGAATACATAACTATTCTACCTAGACCTTGTTAGCACTTAGAATTAATGTGTTGCAATTTTCAACTTGAAACCTCTCCAGCTAAGTTAACTCTCACCTTTGAAAATGTTTAGCCATTGTAACACTGAAAATAACTAATGGAGACACCGAATAAGTCAAGAAAGTCCAAGAAGCAAAGATCTATTTAGTCCAACTGATACAAATAAACATCTAATACAGTCAAAAACACCAACCATTGAAACAATGAAAACCAGGTGTTACCAGGGTCTACTGTAATGACCACTGTACAGTAAAGTGTTAAATTAGTGATTGACCTATATGGGTTCTTAATAGTTGATGCAGATGCTAATATTTAGAGAGCAGCGTAGCTAACGACCAATATAATGCCAATATTATGTTATAATATATATGAAAATCTAAAAATGCAATATCTACCTCAGTGGAGCGTACAATAGTTTTAGATCTATAAGCTCATTTAAGTAGTTGAAGGCATGTTACCATTACAATGTCAAACTTCAAATTAATATTTTCTCAATTAAAGACTAGAATCAATTGATTATACAGACAGTACACATTATATATATTAATAACAGTGGTCAATTAAATATATTGGACTTTAAAAGCAAGGAATGTATACGGCTTTCACGAGGGAAATGTTTCCAGTTTGTTTCCTGTTATATCTGCTTGTAGCAAGGTGATACTGACACTATGGGAGCTGTAACATTGTTGTAAAGCAGCTACACTGATAAGACTGTCTTTAGAGTGGTGACATTGATCCACTAACACACGCCAACACCCCACCACCACATCAGTGTGACTGAAAATTATCCATCTGATCTGAGGTGATCACGTGGGGGTCCTGAACATTGAAGAACAGGGTGAACAAATTATACAGAGAAACAGTAATGCTTCAAGTCCACCACCATCATACTGCTGCCTGTCACCAGCATCAACACTGAATGATTACCACCTAATAACGTTCTGATGATGAAGTGCTTTGAATGTCTGGTCAAAAATCACATCACATTAAAACTCCCTGCAACACTTGACCTACTACAGTTTGTGTACCGTCCTAACTGATCAACTAATTATGTCATAGCAGCAGCAGTTCAAACCGGAGACCCCGGAGGAAAGCTACGCAGACACAGGAGAACATGGAATCTTCACTAAGATGGGGACTCAATCCCAAGACCTCAGCAATGACGGGCAAACATGCTAACTACCAAGCCAAAATGCTGCCCATTTTCATATCCATATTGACATAATATATTTTATACTGCATTCCAAATCCCATTTATATTTTATGTCTAAATATTTTATGCTTAAAATGTATAGTCTAAAATCCAATGTGTCTTAATATATTCTGCCAAGTGGAGTGTGGAGAAATCCAATTTCGTTTGGATGTACACTACTTGTTGTATAGTTTGAATGACAATAAGGTTCACTTTGATTTTTTACTTTGACTCTGAAACAGACAGACTAGAGCAGGGGGTGTCAAACGCCAGTCCTGGAGGGCAGGATTCCTGAACATTTTGGTGATCTTCATGATCAAACATACCTGATTCAACTCATCAGGTAATGAAGAGGTTTAACTGTAATGTCAGAGCAGAGAAATCAATAAACTGTGCTGGCCGCCAGGACTGGAGTTTGACACCCCTGTGTACATTGCCTTGCAAAAGTATTTACCCCACTTGGCATTTTTCGTGTTTTGCTACCTCACAGCTTGGAATTTAAATGGATTATTTGAGTGTTTGCATCGTTTCATTTACAGAACGTGTCTACAACTTTAAACATCTGATTTTCTTTTTACTGAGAAGCAAACAACAAATAGGACAAAATAACAGAAAACGTCAGTATGCATAATTATCCCCCCCCCTTAAAGTCAGTACTTTGTTGAGCCACCTTTTGTGGCATTTACAGCTGCAAGTCTCTGTGGCTCTATGGTTATACAGTTTAATTTAATTTCATAGTTTAAGTTACAATAAATAAGTTAAAGTAAGGTAATATAATGTGTTTATTAAAATCTGATTGTAATATATTGTTTTCAAATGCACATTTAAAGTTTCCACAAGTTCCAAGTTTCCAGGGTGGAACCAATGTTTAATTTGTTGTTTGGTTTAGAGCGACATTTTCAGTTACACGCTTCACTCGGTAGAGGGCAGCACGTTTTGTTTTTATCAGTATGCTAGAGAGTTGGAGATAGAGGTCTGCGCGGGACTGATTTTTTAGTCCCACTCCTGCCCGCTCCCGCATTTTTTCGTCCCGCTCCCGACCGCTCCCGCGATAAAATCGTCATATTTGGTCCCGCTCCCACCCACCACATGAACATGTCTGCCCGCTCCCAGCCGTAGTCCTCACGGGGTGGGTGGGGCATTTCGTTCGCCGCGTGCGAGTTGAGTTTAGTTTGTCCTCCAGTGTCTGGGGTGCGCAAGCAGTCTCATTCAGAGAGACAAAAGGAGGGGAGCGGATGTTGCTGGATCGGTTCTGGGTTGGATGTAAGATCCGGAGATATTGAGAAAAGACCAGGAGTTACTGCTTCATAGCCCTAGTACTGCCCCTGATCCTCACTAATATACGGAGCTTAATACTTACTTACATGTGCAGATCCAGTATAATACAGAACAGTCTTATTAATCCTTACTGGTAAACACTTTGCATAAAAACCAGATACATATATAACATTTTCTGAACTGCTGATGAAATCAGTGCAACTGCACATCTCACAGACGGTAAGTTACTCACATAAACAAATTAATCACATCTACCAACACAGGATGATGACTACATTAATAAAACACTAAGCCAGCACACCACAACTGCATAACATAACCGATATGAACAATGTATAACTATTATTCAACCGTGTAGATCCCGCAAGTGCTTCTGGGTGAAGACGTTACCCTCGACATGGCCAATCAAATCTATTTTTTTAAATCATGGCCTAATGAATAATTATTAGGGCAGAGAGAGCCCGTGTGCGTCTGTGTGTGTGTGTGTGTGTTTGTGTGAGTGTGTGAGAGAGAGAGAGAGAGAGAGCGAGCACGTTTGTGTGTGTGTGAGAGAGAGAGAGAGAGAGAGAGAGAGAGAGAGAAAGACTGAACGTCTGTTCACGTGACGTTCCGTCAGTATTTTGACTGTCTTACTGACTGTTTAGCTGCATGATTCTCATCATTTTCTAGACTATTTATTAATTTGCCGGATTTTTCGACATGTATGTCTCGTCCCACTCCCGCGACGACTGACTGACTGACTGACCGCTCCCGCAAGATATTGTAACGGTCCCGCGGGAGTCCCGTGGTAATGCAGACCTCTAGTTGGAGGTGCAGTGAAGCTTGCAACGCTTGGTTTAAAGAAGACATTCTGAGATGTGTTTTTGTTAACCTTTTCAAGTTAATGCGGCCAATGAGGTATGCAATTTGAACTTTATGTTTGTATGGAAATTAGATGTTTATTTGTGAATAGGGTTGCCACTTTTTTGAAAGATTTTGAAATAAGGGACAACCCTGGCTGGGTTGGGCACGGTGTTTGGGGTTGGAGTGTATGGGGGGGGGATTCCATTGCGGGTTGGGTGTGGCTTGAATGTTGCACCTATATAATAAAAGGTCTTACACTGTCAGAGAAACATTGTAAAGCAGACTAAAATTGCCTTCGGTAGATGCTATTATTTTAAATTGCACACCATTTTCAGGTTTGTCTTAACAATGCAGACAACGCTTTCATTGGTCACGACTCACACTAGTGATGGGCTTTTATGGCTTGGTTTACTTAAAAGACCTCTTACAGCTCCCAAATCGAAAGACTTCTTCTTCTTCTTTTTTGCTGCTTAGCTTAAGCTAGTAATAAAAGCATGAAGACTGCCACCATCATCCCGGTCCCCAAGAGCTCCACAGTGTCAGGTCTGAATGACTACCGACCAATAGCCCTCCCGCCGATAGTCATAAAGTGCTTTGAGGAACTGGTCCTCCGTGGTCCACACCGCCCTCACCCACCTGGAACAGAAGGACTCCTATGTCTGTTTGCTCATTGTGGACTTCACATCAGCCTTCAACACAATGGTTCCTCAGACCCTGACTCACAAACTCTTTTCACTTGGACTGAACGCTTCCCTCTGCAACTGGGTTCTGGACTTCCTGACCAACAGACCACAGTCTGGATCCACAACATCACCTCCTCCACCTTAACCCTCAGCACTGGCTCCCCTCAGGGCTGTGTGTTAAGCCCCATCCTGTTCACTCTGCTCACATATGACTGCTCACCTACCCAACAAGGCTGTCATATTGTGAAGTTTGCAGTCAGCTGTGGTTGGTTGCATCACAAACAGTGATGAGTGTGGCTACAGGCAGGAAGTGAAACACCTGGAGGGCTGGTGCACAAAAAACAACCTCTGCATCAATGTAAAAAAGACAAAGGAGATGATTGTGGACTTCAGAAGAAGCCAGCATGTATATATACAGGGCCTGAATTTCAGTGCAGGATTGCGGGAATTGCACACTATTTCTTCGATTCCTGCAATTTTAGCCTTAATAATGCGGGAAACTCCCGCACACAATTACAGCGAAAACGTTCAGCAAAACATTAGCTCGGTTCGGTTTGGATTGTGCGGCGGACTGATGGCCGGGGGACCGACTTCTGTACTGGACGCTACACGGCACGCTCACTCTTCCTCTGTCTACAGAGCTACAAGAACCTTCTGCTTTAGAGTCATTATTTCTCCCAGTCAACTTTCAAAACCAACACAGTCACTGATAAGAACTTATGGTATGCAAACATGGAACGCTGGCTAAAATGTCTGAAATTGAACCCGCTCAGAAAATAGCACCAGAACCCGCACAGACTAGTGCAAATTGCAGCGCCGGTGACGTAAACAAAACTAATCCTCAGGATTCACAGATAGGTGATGGTCCCAAACTAAAGCAGCACTCCAAAGATAAGTTTCAGGCCATTTGACCAAGAATATATCCTTGGCTCGAACTTAATAGCGGTGAAATGAGCTGCTCTATAAAATGTACGGTGCTGCGCCTTTTACCAGCCGATGCTACAAAACGTCGACATTAAGTCGCCACTCGGCTAGTGTTAATCATACCGCAGCACTGAAAAGAAAGCACAAGGCTGATTCTGCTAAAAATGCGATGGCTAACGCTATTGAAGTTGCACAGCTGCAGTGTGAGGAAGAAATAAAGGGGCTTCTCAAAACAGCTTACTTTATTGCAGAAAACGAGCTGGCTAATTCAAAATTTGGTCATCTGGTTAAATTCATGAAAGAGATGGAGTGTCCTTCTTTAAAAAACCTGAAAACTGAAATGTCAAGTTATGGAAGCTACCTTAATGAGAAAGGTGAAGCAGAAATGCACCAAGCTATTGCAAGTGCACTTGTTGAAGATGTTGACAAAGCTGTGTTAAAAAGTCCTGTGTTTTCTTTAGTACTGGACGAGTCCACAGACATAAGCAACATGAAGCGACTTATAACATGTAAGGTACATTGATGACAACAAGATAAAAACGAATTTGTTCAGGAACTCTGAAATTATTGATGGAAGAGCAGACACCATTTTTAAGGACATGAAGCAATTGCTGACAGAAAAGAATTTAGATGGAAAAAAGCTTGCAGCAGTTTGTACTGATGGTGCTGCTGTTATGACAGGATGCTGCCAAGGAGTTGTTAAAAAACTCAGAGAGGAGTTCAACTCAGATTTGGTAGGGGTGCATTGCACAGCTCATCGTCTTGCTCTTGTTGCTAGTGATGCAGCCAGATCTGTGCAACAGGTGAAAAGGTTTCAGCAGGATTTGAGGTCAATTTTTGTATTTTTCAGTAATTCTGCTGTCAGAAGTAACAAGCTGCATGAATTGCAGAAACAGCTGGATGAGCCCCAACTGAAGTTTACTCAGCCACATACAGTGAGGTGGCTGTCAGTTCACAGTGTGTATCAGTGGTGTGTAGATCACTGAAACCTCTGAGAGATGTTCTTGAGCACATGGCTGCCTCAAACACTCAAGACACAGACAAAGCCAAAGGTCTACTGACATCTGTCAAACAGTTCAACGTTGTGGCCCTTGCTCACCTGCAGCACTTTTCCAACGGAACGGGCACCGTTTTGGTTCACGAACCTAATTTCGAACCGTTCGGCGCATTTCCACCAACAAAAATAGCTCCCTGAACCAGGAACGTTCGTTCGCAGCGGGAACCAAAACGCGCCTGTGCACTGAGGCGACTCGTAGCGTACAGTGGTCCACTGAAGAAACTCAGTTTTTGTTATCTATTTGGTGTTCTCCGGAGTTTCAGGAGAAACTTGAGGGGAGTATTAGAAAGGAGAAACTCTACAGTGAGCTGGTGGAGGATTTAGCTCGGGCAGGTTTTATTCGTTCAAGAGAGCAAGTGATAAATAAGCTAAAGAAGCTAAAAAAGGACTACAGAGATTCTAAAAAGGAGCTAATCGCACAGTGGAGCTGAACGAGGGAATGTACCGGCTCTAGATTTGACTTGTGATGTGAAACAAACATTTGTACCAAGAGCACAAATGCTCGCAAGTAGTCGATGCGCTCCGCCATCTTTGTTTATAATTCCGCTTTGTTGATGACGTACACCGTGACATATCTTTGGTTCAACTAGTGGAAGGCGGGCTGGTTCACTAAAAAGCACCGAGGTTCTCATAAGCCTGAACAGCACCAGTTCAAGAACCAGAGTTATTTTGGTGGAAAAGTGCTACTGATGAAGGATGTACTTATGCATGTGTCCCTTCTCTCAAAGCATTTTCAAAGAGAAAATCTGGACTTTTCCACTGTCCAGCCAATGGTTGAAGGTACCAAAGAGGCCTTGAGAGAATTAATGGTCCACCCTGGCCCTGTAGAAGAAGAATTCTTCAGCTCTCTTCAGGGTAACAAGTTCAAAGGAGACAAGCTTTTTGAGTTCAACACTCAAAAAACAGCCTTTGATGACATGAAGAACAGGTATGTAGGATCCTTGATAGATGAAATTGACAGAAGATTCCCTGCTGACACAATAAATATTCTGTCATGGTTCACTATTTTTGAACCAAAAAAAGCCATTGTAGCAAAACAGGCCTCTGAGAATGCCTCTCTCTGTGGTGCAGAGAAGCTTGAAAACCTGTTGACACACTTCTCACGTAGTGTAAATGCAGATGAAGCTCGGTCAGAGTTTGCAATGCTGAAGCAAATCCTGGTTTCCAGTGAGTCACATGCTTCATTTTCCTTTCAGCAGTTTGCAGAGACTGTGTTGCATGAACATAGTGGTGTATTCACTGAAATGGAGAAACTAATTACGATAGCTCTGGTCATTCCCATTGCAAGTGTGTCGTGTGAACGTGTATTCAGCACACAAAACAGGATTAAAACTAAATTCAGAAATTCACTGAGTAATACAAATCTCACCAATCTGATGCTCATTTCAGAGCTTGGCCCTCCCCAAGACCAGTTTGATTTTGAGAGAGCTGTTATCAAGTGGAAAGAGATGAAGCAGAGGAGACAGAGGACAGGGAAAGAATAGCACACGAAGGCAGCTACTAATATAACAACTGAGGACATTGATGAGCTGAAAGAGGTGGCCAATAACAGAGGAGGACAAAAGAAAAACAGATTACTGCAATGTATATAGTTCTGCCTGATGCCAAGTCAGCAGATTGTGATGTTATGCCACATGTCATGTGGACATAGTTTCAGCATACAAAACAGACGTAAAACTAAGTTCTTAAATTTACTGAGTTCTAACAAGCCTCACCAATCTGGTGCTCATTTCAGAGCTTGGCCCTCCCAGAGAGCAGTTGGAATGTTTTTGGTGTTTTTTGAGATGGTGTACAGGAAAAATAGAAAACCACAAAAGAAAGACCAATGAGAGGACAGATCAGGGTAGAGAAGAACCAAGAGACAAGTTACAGCGATGTATATAGTTCAGTGAATATCTGAAGTTGAAGCACAGCAACAAAACTCAAAAAGACAAGGTAAGACCTGAAGTTAAGCTCACCAGTAGTATCCTCCCCAAAATGTAGAAATCCCCCTTATGTGACACATTTAAGGGGGGGATTCCCCCCCATTTTGAAAAATGAATTTCAGGCCCTGTATATATTATAAGACCTTGTCTTATAATTTGGGATTACAACCTTTGCTCAGGCCTCAGATTTTCTATGCCCTTCTTCCTGGACTCTGAACCTCTGGACTGTTTGTATTAATTATTCTCTCGCTTTAGTCCCCATTGCTCTGTTAGCTTCCGCTCTGACCTTTGCCTGGTGTATTTTCTATGAGTAATGTGTTTTGTCCTTTTTAAGACTCTTTAGTAAAACACTAACATATTTTAATCTCAGTGTGTCTGCACATATTATTACCTCTCATTCTGACATATATACTGTCAGATCATGTGATACTTATATTGCACACAGATGTTCTTCATTTCACTAAGCATGTGACTTTTGAAGGTAATTGGTTGCACCAGGACATTTTAGGGACTTCACAGCAAAGGGGTGAATACATATTCACATGACAATTTTCAATGTTTAATTAAAAATAATAATTAAATATTTTTCCTCATTTCTCTTCACCAACTTGGACTATTTTGTGCAGATGAATCTCATACAATTTAGATAAAAATCATTTAAATACAGGTAGTTATGTAACTAAATAAGTAATAAACCAAAGGGGGATGAATATTTTCACAAGGCTCTTTATATGATCAGTGTAGCTAAATAAGTGGTGATACAAGAAAGTAATTTTAATGTTATGGCTGGCTTGTACATGTCCCTCTCTACCTTCATTACACACTACACTACATATGCCACCACCCATACACATTAGCAGGATGCTGCTGATGGGGTGGAGACCAGACATCGAGGGTGGATATACTCTTTCTAACAGTTCTATCATTTCATTCTAGTTTCTTCCTGGTGGCATTGTGGGTTTCTTTTACTCTTATTACACAGAATAGCAAATATGGTTTGTGCAATTAAACTTCCATTGCTTTTTGTTGTGTCCGTGACTTCTGCATCGTTTGGTAAGTTGTAAACCTTGAAGTTCAGCACTAATGGAGGATGACCTGTAATGTCAGCATTATATTCATATGTATTGTATAATTAAAATAGCCTAGTGCCTTTATCTATACTATAGTTAAACAATAAAATAAGGATATGGTGAAAAAGTTTAGCTTTGTTTATAATTCAAAAATGTAAAGCCATATTTTACCTTCATTACATTTTTTTGTAGTTTTTGTGTTTTAATGTTGATGAGTGATATATGTGATGTAAATCAGAGCTCCAGTAGAATCTGTGATGGTGAGTTTGAGTAAGTGACTATAAAGAATAAAAATAGTGTACAGGCGGTCCCCAGGTTACGTCGTCCCCGAGTTACGATGTTTCGTGGTTACGACACATCTCCCATTTACTGTATAAAGCCTTGTTTCGTGTTTGGTCTGCGCGGCGGAAGAATACACGGTTACGCGGCTGTTTCATTTCATTATTAAACATATTTTATGTGTTTTTTGATAATTACTGTGTTAGGATAGGTGTTAGGATAGGATAAGTGCTTACAGTATGTTATTTATGTACAGTATGTACGTATGTTCCGACTTACACGAAATTTGGTTTACGACGCGACGTAGGAATGGATCAACGTCGTAAATCGAGGACCACCTGTATCTCTCGGACTGTCAGACTAATATCAACACTCCTGAACCAGAGACAACATCAGAAGTGTCTTACCTGGACTGAGCAGAACCAGAACTGGACAGTTACTCAGTACAAAGTCCTCTGTTTACATTTCATTAGTAAATCAGCTGCTAGAGTCTGGAGGAAGAGTGGAGAGACACACAATACAAGGTGTCTGAAGTCCAGTGTGCAGGTTCTGCAGTCTGTGATGGTTTGTGCTGCTGGTGTTGGTCCACTGTGTTTAGTCCAAAGTCAACACAGCTGAGATTTTACAGCACTTCATGCTTCTGTCTGCTGATGAGCTTTATGGCGCTCATATCCTTTTTCAGCAGGACTGACCATGATATTACTGTGCTTGACTGGTCAGTCAGCTCATGAGCTCTAAGCCATACTGAAATACTGACATACAGAAATGTTTTTTTTCTTTTATCATGTTCTCTTTTTTCAGTGTATGGTACAATATTGGCAAGCTTATATTTAAGGTGCTAATATATAAAATATACCATTTACCCCTGCACCAGTTAATGATGGACTCCTCTCCACTGTACATTGTTGACTGTACATTTGTATATTATTATTATATATATATATATTTATACTGTATATTTTTGCATATTGTAATTACAGCATCCAGGCTGTGGTTACTCCCCTGCACTTTATGTATATAACACTGTATTTTGGACTTCTGGTTAGATGCTAACTGCATTTCATTGGCTCTGTACATGTACTCTGCACAATGACAAAGTTGAATCTAATCTAACAAAATTTGATCACACTCATGTCTTGAAATGCACTAACATCGTTAACATTTTTTTTTTTTTTTTTTTGTGGTACCAGACTGGGACAAATTTGTGAAAGGTAAAGACAAGAATAGTCTTTAAAAATGGTTCAGAAATGACCAAATGTGTCTAAAATTTTCAAATCACAAATTGAAGATGCTTTTTGAACAGTCCTTATGGAAATTTCTACTTTATTTCAGAGTCCCTGCAAAACAAAACATCTGACAAAGAGCATTTTGCTTTGCTGGCGTCTTCATGTTTGGATTGCCCGTTAGGATGGGTGACCTACAATAGACGCTGTTTCAAGTATGTTGAGCAGAGTATGGCCTGGAACGAGGCTGAGGTAAACCTGATTTTACTCATTTTCTCACTGGGCAAAGAGCAACAAGCATTATATATATAGTATAGATGTCATACACCACAGTCATTCAGAATGCTTTACAAGTTAAGAAATATAAAGATAAATTGGGAGAGGTCAACTTAAAATTTAAAGGAAAGGATGTAAAGCAGAAAACAATACAGTAAAATATGATTTAAATTACAGATTAAAAAAAGAAATAATTGTAAAATAAACTAGGATAGTAATATAATATTATATCATATATAATATATCAGCATATATAGTAATACATTTCCTAAAATTAGAGTATGGTGAAAAATACATAAAGTGAAATATTTAAAGCCTTATTTTTGTGTTTTAATATTAATTATGTCTTATAGCTCATCGGCATGAAAGCAGAATAGGCTTATGAATATGAAAATATATGACAAATTACGTTTTCACACTGGAAATCAAAATTCCCTCCAAAGGCATCTGTGTGGCTTAGTGATGTGATGTAATTCATACAGTTGGAAAAAAATAAAATATTCACTTAGGGGCTCCAGGAACAAATTCTCTATTATTATGGACCAATTTTGACTTATATAGACAACAAATGTATAACTGATATGGAATAGTTTACTAATAGAGGACACCCCCCCACCTCTTTTTTATTTTTATTTTTTTAATTATTGTTGTTGTTGTTGTTGTTGTTATTCCCTTTTCTCTTTCCTCCTTTATGTCATGTGCAGTGATGTATCGGATCTTGGATTATCCGTGATCCGTACGGATCACACCTCACAGATCGGTACACGCATGACCCGCGGATCAGTTGTCAAAAGTTTAACTATGACCGTGTGGAATGCAGTTTTAGTCATTATTACATAGTTAAAGTGATAATTTTAACACTTTTACACTTGCACTTTAACAAAGTTAAAGTGATCTAAATCTCGATGTGTATATGCAATTTAAATATAAAAACAACATGTCACGTGATGGCAGCGTGATCTAAACAATCATCATGGCTGCTAGAGGAGGAGAACTTGAAAAGCCTCTCGGATCATTTAAAACACACGTTTGGGGGCATTTTGGTTTCCCTGTAACATATACTGATGGTGGAGAAAGGATGGTGGCCAAAACTGTTACCGTATGTAGGCACTGTGGCACAAGGAAGCCATATGACCATGTCAATACTTTGAGCCTGGCCACGCATTTAAAGCGGCATCACCCAGGTCTGTCCTTCCCCCAGACAATGTTGATGTTCTCATCTTTTTGAAAAAGAACCTTAAGTTACAAGCTTATGTCTGTTGTATTTATTTTGTACCTTTTTTTGATGATGTGGACATAGTCTATTTTTTCATTTACTATTTTTCAAAGTCAGAAGGTTATCAAGCCTCATATTACACTTTATTTTAACAAATGAGTATTGACTATTTTATTTTGATTATTTTATCTAAACATTAAACATCTTGGATGTTGTTTTCATTTAAGACATGGGCAAAAGTGTCATGCTTTTAGTTTTCTTAATGTTCTTTAAGTATTAATAAATGAAAAACTAAGTTAAATTTGTCTTTCTTTTTTATGCTGATCTGAAAAATTATCCGATCCGTGACTCAAAAACCATGAAACGAGCCGATCCGTGAGATTTGTGATCCGTTACACACCTAGTCATGTGTCATGTTTGAACATTGAAATATATAAAGTCTTTGGATGTTGAAGTGGGGAGGGGATCTGTCAGGGGGTACGTGGGTTAATTGATGGGAGATAATTGTGTGGGTTGATTATGGGGAAGGGGTTCATGATCAGAATGTAAAAAAAGGAAATATTCAATTATGACTTTTTGTAATCTGTTCTGTTGCACATTTCCATTATAAATTTTTTTTTTAGGTAGGTAGGTGCCATATTTTTATTATTTTTGTCAGTGAAGTAAAGCATGCTCATCTCTACAATAAATATAATATATAACTTTTGCACAGCTTCCTTTTAACTTTTCTCCCCATATATATTTTCTTTATATATAAAGTGTGCATTAAAATATGCAGAAGATTGTAGCACAAGGTTGATTTATTTACACTAACTTTAACATCAGACAGCATATCCTGTACTAACTTGCTGGTTTACATGTTGTGGCAGGTCTTTTTATAGCTCCTGTAGATATGAGTCTACAAGTTTTCACACCTTCAGTGGAACAGATGCTTATCTCTGCTGCAGTGGCTGTCAAAACCACAAGCATATAACTGAAATCTGCCTTCTCCTCCTTACTCTTCATCACTTTTTGCTGCTTTGATTTTGGTTGAGAAGCACTTCAGTTATGGGTAAAGGGTAAGTCTGGACTTAGAGATAGTCTGGTTAAAGTTAGAGTTAGTGTTGTTAGGGTTAGTTTGGTTAAAGATTGTTGTGTAATAAGGGGAGCAACATCCAAACAGCTTGTTGAATCCTTTTCAGACCTCGATAGTGCACAGAAAACTAACTGGGTTGTATTATTTCAAAGTTTGTAGGTTGGTAGGCACTTCAAATACCCAAAACATGTGCACAAGAATTGAAGAAGTGAGTTGTCAATAATATTTTCTTTTTAAAAGCGAATTTGAGCTTTTCAAAAGAGCAGACGAGCACTGGACCTCATTTTAGCCTCCTTATTCTAATGAACAATGACGACATTCAAGAAAAATCCCCTGCTGCCATGTTCTTTTTCCATTTCTAGGCACAGTGTTTGAAGCTGTATGCCAATTTGGTCTCAATACACAGTGAAGAAGAATATCAACTGATCAAGGCTCTGATTCGTGCTCACGACTCTGAGGAGAATCCTACATGGATCGGACTCTCAGACTGTCAGGAGGTATAACAAAGGATTTCACACATAGCCCTTAAATTTTAAGACATTTTCTCTTACTTTTACTGCACACAATTCTTTTTCTTTATGAACATTATGTAATGTCATTTACGGTATATTACCAAAGAGAGGTTTAAAATGTCCATGTAAACACAAAGTGGGCCTCAGGGAAAAATGAAATGTAGTTAAAATATGACTACATGTGAATTGTTTCACATTTTAGCAGAATCACTGGATCTGGTCTGATGGTACCAAAATAAGTTACACCAACTGGAATTCAGAAGAGCCTAATTTCTCTAAAGGAGAGTGCTGTGTGCATATGAACTTTGCAGGTAAAACGAAGTTAGAAGCCTTTTAATGTCATTTTTCAGACTTTTTCATCCTCCATTGAATTCTCAATACTTTGTCTTTGTTTTCAGCTGACAAGAATTGGAACGACATTCCCTGTTCACTCAAATATCCCTTTGTCTGCGTCCAAATACTTGTCTGAATGACTATATTAAGCTGTGAATCTTCTTTCTGTCTGTCTGCATCATCCATGTGTCTTTGTTTATGTCTTGCCTCCGCCCTTGCCCTGCCCTTCATGCATCCATGTTCACCTGTTCCATTTTCACAGGCCTGGTTCCCTATTTTGTCTTTAATTAATGTGATTTAAATTTCCCCTCTTGTCAACTAGTCCTTGTCAGTCGCTGAGTGTTGTCATTTTTCACGATGAGTTCTGTTTTATGCTTCATGAATAAAAACTGCCACTCGCACCTGCATTCACTTCCTGTCCTGATATAAGCATTATTAAATGGTTATGTATGGTCTCCGTTAATTATTAATTAACATCCTGGGAGTGTTCTGTCCTGAGGTGAGGCAGCAGAGACAGGACATGTGACAGTCTCCAGTTGTCAATGAATAAATGGTCTTTATGGGGTTTAGGGATTAAACTAATAACACATTGAGTTAATGTAGGAGGTAAAGTCTCTTTTTCAATACTTAATACATATATATTTAAGAGAAAATATGCCAATTGTCAGCAAATACTTCATAAAATTCCCCTGTGAGACCATCAGAACTAGGAGATTGAATAGTTTTCAGTGATTCAATGGCTTCTAGGATCACTTTCCGGGAAATGGGATATGCACAATAGCTTTTTTGATTAGACTTTATTGTCTTAACATTACTTAGGGCACAATAAATATTAATGATAAATGACAAAAATTCATTTAAAATGCAGCTTTATTTATTTATATTAATATCCACCTATTTCAACATTTGTAACCCAAAGTTACCACATCTCCGACTTCTTTGTAGAGGTTTCTTGGCTGTTTTGTATGAACAGATTTTAAGCATTTTAACCTGTTATATTTTGTACAAATTAACACTTCTGTAACAATTTTAAGGAAACCATTAATTATCGTATCATTAAACCTTTATAACATTTCTGAACAAATCATCAGTTCTGTCCCATGTTTGTAGAAATGATCAGTTATGTAATAAATCATCACATTTGTGCTAATCACCAAACCTGTTGCATTTTTAACAAGTGATTACATCTCTTACACTTTTTGAACTAATTATTTTTTTCACATTTTTATACAATATCTAACACAGCTGCAGTGTCTGACTGAAAGAATCTTTGTATAAGTCTGTTAGTGGGAAGCATGGCATTGCACTCTGTTCACTTCTGTACTGTAAGCTGGGGTATTAATTTGACTGCTACTCTGAGAGAATCAGTAAGGTGTGTTCTGTTTGATCTTGATGAAGTTCATGTCAGAAAAAGCTGATTCACAGAGAAAGCCTGAAACAAAAAGCAGGCAACTTTCATAGCTGCTGTGTGTAGTACCAGGTCACCATATTCAGCTGAAAGTTCCTCCAATAGCACCTTGAGTATCCTGTTGTTTGGCTTTAGAGCAGGTACTATTTATGATCTTCAACACAGGGGTCATCACTGCATGTCAGCCCATCATGGCGGGAGCCCCATCTGTTTTCATCAACACCAGTTTTTCCAGTGGTACCTTTCTCTCCACAAATAAACTTTTCTCCACATTGTAGATGTCAACTCCCTTTGTTGTTATCTTCAGGGGCAGTGTGTGAAGAGTTCTTCTTTAGTAGAGAAATCATCAAAAGCAGGGACACCTCTATATCTGGGCCAGGAGGGGCCCGGCCCCACCAGATGTTGCTGTGGAGCAGTGTGTGACATAATCAAGCATTTTGTTTAAAATTATTTTATTTATATATTATTGTCTAACACTTGTAGATTTGATTTTCTCCATAAGGTCAGTACTTTCAGCAGTCTTCATTTATTCTTTTTCCACTCATTCATATAAATTGCTGATAATCTCCCCATGCCGTGCTCAATACTCTGGACATTGTACAGTCTAAGTTACTGCTGATATAATATACTGCTCTGTATAGTGTACAGTCTATATTTACATTGTATAGTCTATATCATGTCTGTATATCTGCATATACTCATAAAGACTTTTTCTATTTATATCAAGCTACTGCACTGGGCAAAACTGGGACCTTGGGAATGTAATTTCGTTCCACCTCATGTACTACATAATGCGAATGACAATAAAGTCTCCTTGAATCCTTAGATAGTGTGAATGGGGCCCATCAGCCTCTGTTTAAGAAAGTGAGTAATAGAAAACACTGTGCGCATGTGCAACATGCTTTCAATAACTTGCTGGGAACGATTATGCTGGCCCCATGCTGGGAGGAGCCAATAAAAAATGAAAGATTTGCATACGTGAGCTTATGTAAATATTGTTTACGATATCAGTGTTGATATGCAGCTTGCCACTCAAAAACATCACAGTAACTGTGCCACTGTTAGCAAGACAATATATTGAATCACGGCAACAATTTAATCAAAGTTAACATAACAGACAGACAATAATCTTACCTCAGTAAAAGCTTTATTTCCTTTATTCATGACTGGAATGGATGTATTTAAGTTCCTTTGGTCACCTTTTTGGAATTTTATTGATGAGGTACATTTGTGGTTAATTAAATCATTCTGAAAATTAAAAAAGATACATGAAGCGAGCTCATGCTCATCTTCATCATAAAATAGTAGACAAGCATTCAACATGGCCATGGTTCTCAACTGGAAAAGGGTAGCTTGCCCTCTCCAGGTGGGTGGAGAAGGCTTGCATCAAGTGGAGGAGTTAAAGTATCTCGGGATCTTGTTCACGAGCGAGGGAAGAATGGAGCGTGAGATTGACAGACGGATTGGTGCAGCCTCCACAATAATGCGGCCGCTGCAGCGGTCCGTTGTGGTGAAGAAGGAGCTGAGCCAAAAGGCAAAGCTCTCGATTTACCGGTCAATCTACATTCCCACCCTCACCTATGGTCATGAGCTCTGGGTAATGACCGAAAGAACGAGATCGCGGATACAAGCGGCTGAAATGAGTTTCCTCCGCAGAGTGGCTGGGCGCTCCCTTAGAGATAGGGTGCTCGGTCACTCGGGAGGAGCTCGGAGTAGAACCGCTGCTCCTCCACATCGAAAGGGACCAGCTGAGGTGGCTCAGGCATCTGTTTCGGATGCCCCCTCGACGCCTCCCTAGGGAGGTGTTCCAGGCATGTCCCCATGGGAGGAGGCCCCGGGGAAGACCCAGGACACATTGGAGAGACTATGTCTCTCGACTGGCCTGGGAACGTCTCGGTGTTCCACCCGAGGAGCTGGCTGAGGTGTCTGGGGAGAGGGAGGTTTGGGTTTCCCTGCTCAGACTGCTAACCTCCACGACCCGGCCCCGGATAAAGCAGTTGATAATGGATGGATGGATGGCATTCAACATTATATAAACAACTCCAAATGACCACCAGTCCACAGAAAACTAATAGTCCTGATCAAGTAAGATCTACACACACACACACACACACACATTGATTTTCAAAAGGCCACACTAGAAGTAAGACTTAAAGGCTTTTTTAAATTGGGCAAAGGATAAGTTTGCAATCACTGGAACTCAACAGACAATCTGTAGTCTCACAGATTACAGGTAATATCGTGTTCTGCAACACACTTACCAGTCTGTGAGACCTTATGATTGAGATGGTGAGAATGGTGTTGGTGATATAGTTTCATAGAAACAACAGGGCTATTTAGGTGACTATTTAGTTCGAGAGTTTGTTAGCAATATTAGCCAGAGTTCCAATCCCAAAGAAGCTAAATTTGGACTCCAGATATGTTGTGTGATTAATGACATATGGGGCTAATTGTAAAGTTTCATATATTTTAACTTTGCTAATCCACACTGTACCTCAGGAGCAATGTATTCCATAATAACCAGAGGCCAGATTGTCTGCAGACACATTTTCTTTACAACATCCTGCGTCAGCTAATTTTATATGTCCATCTTTGTCCAGCAGCAAATTGTTCAACTTTAGGTCGTTAAAATGAGAGAGAGAATGATATAGTAATCAGGTGATGACTAAGTACAGTGAAACTATAGTAGCCTGTTTTTCTATGCATTTTGCACACTGTGCATATCACCTGTGGATAATTCCATTCCTCTGAAGGAACTGAAGTCCACTGACTACTTCAGCTGCATAAAACCTGACAAGAAAAAAAAACTGTTTGATCTGTCCAAACAGCAAATTTTACATTAAACAGAGCAGAAGAAACAGTTTAATATAAACACAACATAATGTCACTGACAATGATTACATGTATAGCAATGAATCAGTGACAACATTTTTATTGCAGAGGTGGGGGGACACAACTGGCTTGATTTTGGGGGGAGGAGTATGGTGCAGTGCAGGCTTGAACATAAACTAAGTTATTATGAATTATAAATACATATTATTACATTACTTACAAATAATTATTTATATTTTATTAATAATTACTAGTTATATTAATATAATAATAATAATAATAATAATAATAAATAATAATAACTATTAAATGTTATTACTAATGATAAAATAATACAATATTAATAATTAATAAATTATTAAATTTTAAAACTGTTAAAAGCATGTAGCATAAAATTATCTACCAATTCTGTGTTTCAGCTTCAGTAATCAACTTCACTCCAATTCATTACCACAAATTTTACACTTATTTTTATGCTTTATATTTTTTAGTACAAACCGGATTCCAAAAAAGTTGGGACACTAAACAAATTGTGAATAAAAACTGAATGCAATGATGTGGAGATGGCAAATGACAATATTTTA
>BRDA01001736.1:3179-15916 GCA_036984385.1 Crenuchus spilurus
TTACATCGAACAAAGGACCTGTACGACTACTTAGCCACCTTTAGAATTTTGGTCACTTTTTTATTCAATCACGATCAATAGTTAATTGATGAGAGGACTCGGGCGGATACAATGGCAGTCCCAACGGTCTAGGTAGTTTTAATAAGTCGGTTTTTAGTCAGATTTTGGGCGGGAAGTCTTCGAATTTGATCGGGTTTTATACAGACAGTGTACAAAGTTTACCGTTTACTTGATTCTTACAAGCTGAATCATAAACAAATATTCCCTAAATAGTCAGGTAGTTAGGAAAAAGAAAGAGTAGTTAATTGATAACTAGCACTAACTTATTTTTTCACTGGTTTTAAGATTTCCACCGATTCATCAGCATGTCCAGGAAACAAGCTACATTAAGTCATTACTTTGGTATTCCAGACTGAGACTGAAGGTAAAAAAAAAAGAGTATTCACTTAAAAATAACATGGCTCCAAACAGTGGATGTCAGGAGGGTAGTGATGATGATCAATGCTTGTAGTATTTTCCAGCATTGTAAAAGGTGAGCACCAAGCAACATCTGTAGGTGCTCCTTTGAGAACTAGACCACAAAAATTATGTGCACCCCTGCTTATAAACATTCAACACAAAGTGTCGTTGTCTGAAGATGCTGAAGTCTGTACTGTACAAGGTACCGGGTGTCCCGTTTGCTTCTTTATCTTCACACTGAATAACTTTAATACTAATGAAGATCTGGTGATGAAATGTGAATTAAATAAACCTCAGACTGTGTAACAAAGACTTTTTTAAATTATTTGACTGATGTGCAGGTAGACGGGTGCTCATTTCTGATGATTAATATGTGCAGGTGTAGGAGTGGAGGCCGGTCACCAGCTGGTGCTGTGAGACATTAAAGGCCTCAGTTATCCTAAGTGGACACAGCACAGGATGCTGGTTATTTCACTCTGAGAATTGTGCAACGATCTGTACAAAATATGTCAGTCCACAGTACATGAGGATGTGTTTATGGTGTGAACCTACTGGATAATAAACTTGATTCAGAAGATGCAATGACAAAAGAAAGCTTCCAAAAAGCACGTCTCCATGCAGACTCCATCACCTCCTGATCAGGAGAAAAGAAGTGGATGCTGGACATTTTCAGCACATGTTGTAACACACAGACTGAGGTATATTTAATCCAAAATTCATCACCATATCTTCAATAGTATTAACATTATTCACAATCTTTTGAGTAAGAAAGCAAAAGGGACGCTCTGTACAAACAATGTAAATGTGGCCTTAAAGGTACAATGTGTTCCCTTCAAGGTTCATTACATCATTTTTTCAGACGTAAGCAGCAGATCTGTTCCTTACCATAATGGAACTTTTATAAACAGTAAAATGAAATGACTGGACTCGGAGATGATGGAGTCAATACATCTTCAGATACATTCATTATATTACAGTGATATTACAATTATGCTCCCAACAACAACAACAGGAGATAAACCCTTATGAAAGGAAGTGACATACTGAAGGACTAGTACATTTTTTTCTGGCAGTGTATCACAGTCTGCTACAAATCCCAAAATAATGAAAATCCTTTGCCTGAGATGCATATTGGAAATTGGATGAAAATGTAAAACTTCAGGCCAAGGTCATACATGAAGTGGATCCACCCTGAGCACTTTTAATGGCAGAAGTGTTGGGTGCAGAGTTGTATGCCTAACAGTGATGTAGTTGTCAAAAATGAACAGTAAATTAGCCAAGTAACAAAAATTCAGTACAGTTTTGAGTGGCTTCTATACACGGAGCTGCTGTGTACCAAACCGTGCTTTCTGGGAATAACAGACATCTGCAATGTACAAGGCCAAGTTAACAAAGCAGAACACGGTCACAGTCAGCTGGCCGTCCCAGTCACACATCCCCCTGGGGCAGCCCTGGGGTCGGGTGGGTGTCCCGTACTTTTTGTCGAAGCAAAAGACGGGCCAGACCACGGCAGCGCTGAGGTACAGCAGCATGGCGGCAAAGGCGTAGAGCACCACTGAACGGTCAGAAGGCGGCTTCAAGGGTGCTGTGCGAGTACATACATTTAGGACCACCAGCAGAGTGGTGATGGTCAAGCAGGTACCGAACACTGCAGCACAGTACACAGTGGCTGCGTGGAGTGAGAATTTGCTCTTGGTGGCAAAGATGGCACAGCCCACAAAAATCTGGGCCACCTTGAGGAGGCCTGATGGAGTGGCCATGTAGGCTGCTGTCTGGCCCGGTTTGGCCCGGGACAGGAACACTTCAGCACTGTACGCCACAAAAGCAGCCCAGGAACAGACGGTCACCGCTATTCTGAAGTTCCTGACCTCGCAGTTGTTGTAGGGACACTCTAGCTGCATGAAGTATGCTGGGTACAAAATAGAAACCATGAGGTACAGCAGAGTGGCGGACGCTGCCAGAGTCACAGTTAGGTTGTCCCAGGACACTGGAAGGCAGGAGCTGAGCCGAGTCACGTCCAGGATGAAGATAGCTGCCGAAAGGGAAAAGCAAACGCTCCATACTGTCATGCAGAATGTCCCATAGGAAGCATTGTAGCCAGCACTGTGAGCCACCAAGGAAATAACTGCACAGCCTAAAGCAAGCTGGGTCAAGTGGACAGCACCCAGAGGGGACAG
This sequence comes from Crenuchus spilurus, assembly GCA_036984385.1. NCBI lineage: Eukaryota > Metazoa > Chordata > Actinopteri > Characiformes > Crenuchidae > Crenuchus > Crenuchus spilurus. The sequence continues at coordinate 5,816 of BRDA01001736.1, forward strand.
TATGGCTGTCCGATTTAAATAAGACCCACCCTGAGGGTTCATGTTAGCACCTCTACTTTTTTGAGCTAGCATGTCTCAGTGCAAATAGTCAGAGACAGACACAAAAACAGAGCCAAGGCTTCTTAGTCACAGTCAGCGCAGTCAAACAGGCCTAATTAGTTGTGCACAGTGCAGGACGACTTGCTGTTGATGTAGCCACTGGATTGTGCGAGATGTGCTTTAGCTCATCTGTAGATTTCAAGCCGTGGTTGTGTTGACTTTGATCACTTGGGACCGCAGTAATGTACGAGTTGTGTCAGGTTGTCCAGGTGATGGTCTACTCTGGATGTGATGGTGACCCTCGGCTGCCTGTTGCTGTCAGGGCAGGAGAGATGACAGGGTTTCTCTCTCTCTCACTCCCTCTCTCTCTCTCCCTCTCTCTTTCAGACGTTTCCCTCCAGCTCCTTGGAGCGCTGTCTCTTCCTCACGGGCACGCAGAGTATTTCTGTCGCTATTTTGGAGAGTGTGAGTCAAACTGTCACAAACAAAAACCGTCAAAATGGCTGGGGACTGCGCCTCCAACCACGCGCTGATTCAGACCTGAGTCTGAAAGAAATGCTCACTGTATTACTGTAGTCACAAGTCAATTATCACGTGTATCAATCAGCTTTTATCAATGGTGGTCAAATATTTACCACAGGAACTCCGTTAAATGGTCCAGGATCTGATTGGAGGAGGGTTTCTGATGGTCTCTGCAGAAGCCACGTCAGAGATGAACCACAAACAGGATACAGAATCAAAGAGGTGTCTGGAAGAAGGGTGAAAAGTGTCACTTCATTTGCTCTGGACTTCTTCACCATGCGTCCACACTGCTGACTGTCCACCGACTGATGAAACTCAGAGTCCTGGAGAAGCGAAAGTTATTTAAGCTGGGGTGTGGTACTGGACGGCTGTGGATGCTTGAGTGTTGGTATGCATCTCTGGGGCAGGATGAGGGGCAACAGGCCCCTGACCCAGACGCTGTGGGGGAAAATGTCCAGAGTTCATCTATAAATAGTTACAGTTGACTCTACAAAGGAAGTGCCATGGTACTAGACGTTTAAAGAGTTGTACCGTTCCCAAAGCCTGCTGTTGTTTGCAGTAATGGTGTTTTGTGCGAGTACAGTCTGTATATACTGTTTGTGGTTTACTGTAAATTGGGTTTTTTCTTTCTTTCTTGCCAGTGTGATGACACACACTAGTGAACACACTAGGCTGTGTGACTGAAGCCGTGGGCAGCCCTATCCACAGCACCCGGGGAGCAGTTTGGGGTTAGGTGCCTTGCTCAAGGGCACTTCAGTCCGTGGGTTGAACTGGCGACTGATCCCTAACCACCAGGACACAGCAAATATTGTGTATTGTCTGTAAACTAAATGTACGAAACCTGTATATTTATAACACTACAGAGACACCAGAAATCAATTCCTTGTGTGTTTCAGCATCCTTGGCTAATATATCTGATTCTGACTCTGATACTGATGTGCCATCTGACATGCTGGATTTTGTCAGGATGTCAAGACTTCAGAGAAAAGGCTTCTAATAGGCTGCTTGTACACAAGTCAATGAAATCATCAGAAACCATAGAAAACAAGAATGAGTGTCTATCAGCACAGATGGCTGAGGCAGTGGGAAGCTTGTAATTATATACAGGTTTACTGGCTGAATTGAAAGTGGCTTGCTCAAGGCAAAGTGTGGCTTTTTAATAAATATCAGCTTCTACTGCCATCTTGTGGACAAATACATTCAATGCCATACACATACTATACAGATCAATGCTTTTTGGGACGTGACAGCTTAACAGCAACGCTTTTGCATGCTTACCCTCATCAAAAATATGATGACCACCTACATAATAGTGGGAATAACCACCCGTGGCTTGGAGTGTTCAGTCAATGGTGATCCCTGACACCGACCTCTTTGCTCTTGTGCTCATTATAAAGGGGCAGCCGTGGCCTAGTGGTTAAGGATCTGGTCTGGTGACCTGAAGGTCGCCGGTTCGATCCCCAGGCAGGTCACGACTGAAGTGCCCTTGAGCAAGGCACCTAACCCCCAATTGTAAGTCGCTTTGGATAAAAACGTCTGCTAAATGCCTCAAATGTAAATGTAAAGGTTGACTGGTCCACTGTGGCATGTTGATTGCTCTGTGCCACTCGTGTCACTTGTTCCTCTCTGGCATCAATCAAGAACTGTTATGCTACTGGAAGGCACTCATTGTACAAGAAGTTCATTCTCAGTATCTTCACTACAACAGCTGTAGAGCATCACACAAAGTTAACCGTTTCCAAGATGCTACCACCCTTCCCCCAGTACACTATTATCATGCCCGTCTGGACATCAGTCAAGTCCCATCCCTTGTCTATGATGATCACTTTGCACTCTGCTGCAACTCACTGGTGTGCTCACTGTGCAGCACCCTGTCACATGACATCTGTAGTACCTCTTCCAGCTCTGAGGTGTAAAAGGAAATAGACACAGGAACTCAAGCAGAGTGTAAACAGTTCTGGTTGCTTCACCGCACCGCCAACAGGTGTTCAGATCCCTGATAGTAACACTTGTGCATCTTTGCGTTGCCTTAAGCTCTTCCCAGACTCTCTCCTGTGTGATTGTGCTGGGTTTTCTGAGTGCCTCCCTCACTAGAGCTCTTCCCACACTCTGATACAGCTTCTCTTCTGTGTCTTTGGAGAGTACTGCTGTCTGTAAAAGTCTTCCCAGCACTAATATGGACTCAGTCCTCTGTGACTGTGCTGGGGTATCACCAGATTGCTCTTTTGAGTAAAGCTCTTCAAGCACTTGAAGCAGTGATACAGCTTCCCTCCAGAGTGAACAGGTGTGTGTTTTTGTAGATAACAGAGTGTACTAAAGCTTTTCCACTCTGAGCAGTCATGACTGAGGTGCTTCTCTTAAGTAAAGCTATTCTCATACTCTGATCAGTGGCCTCTCTCCTGCATGATTAACCATTCTGTTGGGTTACGGTTCAAAAATGACCCACTTAAAGGAGAGAAACCCAAATAAATGATCTTTTGTCAACTTGAAACTTGGGTTTGAGCTTGAACTTTGATTTGATTTGATACTTTATTGTACATATAATAAATTAAATAAATAAATAAATCACAGTGTATCATCCATGTACATTTATACTACTTTATTCTACTATTTCTTGGGAGGCACTGTGGTTTGGTGGCTAGCGTGTTTGCCTCTCAGCGCTGCAGTCTTGGGTTCAAGTTTCCATTGGGTGGAGTTTCCATGTTCTCCCCGGGTTTCCTCCGGCAGTACAGATATGGTTGGCCTGTCCTGGGAGATCCCCCCTGGGTGACGCAGTTCTCCAGGTGGAAGGTTGCTTCTGATTGAGAGTACACTGTGTGTGATTGGCTGCCACTTCTCACTGGTGTGTGTGGTTGAGTACTGTGTAAAAGGACTGTGTTGATTTTAAAGCTTGCTTGGGTATTAGGCATTATATAAGTGTAACATTCATTCTTAGGCTAAAACAATTAGATTCAACTTTTTGCCAATGTGATTGCACACCACAGAATTTTACCTCCACATGTGCAGTGACACACACACAGTGGTGGACTTGACCAACACGCAAAATCAGGCCAAAAGAGGTTGGCAAACCCCCCCCAAAAAAAAAAAAAACAAAAAACAAAAAAACAACCTGTGTAATTGTTTTTGTTATTCCACACTAAAGAGATACTTACACCACGGGTGTAATTTGGGAGTTGGGGTGGGGGACAGTGGCTTTTTCAAAAGACTCTTTTAAAAGGTTCTCTGCAGATTTTTCCATCAAAAAACAATGTTAATCTCACAAGCTCATCGATTGGCTTTGCGGTTTCTTGCTAGTGTGTGATTGGCCGTCCCAGTGGTCACTCCATCAAACAGTCCGGAATTGCAAACCAGTGTTTTGCAATTTGGCACGTAGTCGGTGTTCACCTGACACTGTCAGTTGTTAACATGTTTGTTTGTTCTGCCTGTTTCACATCAGATAGACATATTTTAATATCAGAGGTTTCATATTAAAATCCATTAACATTAACATTAGAATCTGTGTTTGTGTGTGTGTGCACCAGTCTGTGATAAGCCACCATTTACATGCCTCTAGGTTTAACTATTATCTAAATTATACAGAATTTCTGCTTATTTTTACTCAAAAATGAGGTATAATTTTATGTAAATGAGGTCTATTGACTATACAAGTGTAAAATTGGTGGTAATGAATCTGAGTGATGTTGATTATCAAGATGTAACAGAGAATTGGGTGATAACTTTATATTACATGATTTTAATATTTTTAATATTTAATAATGAATATTTATTAATCATTAATAATAATAATTGTATTTATGTTTAAGCCTGTACCGCACCATAACTATAAAATAGAATCCATTTGATCAGGGTCCCCAGACATGACATTGCTTGGGGCCCCAGAACTTCCACATACACCCCTGCACACACACACACACACACACTAGTGAACACACTAGGCTGTGAGAACATGTGACCAAAGTGGTGGGCAGCCCTGTCCACGGGGCCCAGGGAGCAGTTGGGGGTTAAGTGCCTTGCTCTGTCATGATCTGCCTTGAGATCGAACTGGTCACAGGACCAGATCCCTAACCACCAGACCACAACTGTCCCTGTTCACACCTATATAGTATTTTTATAAGTAATAATAATTAAAAACAATGGCAGGTGTATGGTAATGAAAATGAGTGCCGTCCGCTGTTTAAATATAACATCTACACTGTTAAAGACATAAAACACAGAAATTTTAAAGTTTGTAATGAATTGCAAATTCTTTCTTCATGTAAAATATTTTGGGTTTAAAATTCAATGAAGCTGCTTTATTTTAATAGTTTTAGTGAAGGCGGGTCATTTCTGACTCTTAGGGCAGCTGCAGTATTCAGAATATTAAGACTACACATGGGTTAAGCTGGTCTTGATGTTATGTCTGTTATTGCAAACCCTGTAAAGCTGCTTTGTGACATCAGTTGTAAAAAGCGCTTTATAAATAAAATTTGATTGATTGATTGATTGATTGATGGAGATGGTTTTCTTTTGGCTTCTTTCCAGTATGAGCTGGTTTTCTTTCAGTAAAGCTCTTCTTGTACTCTGACCAGGGTATGGCTTCTATCCAGGGCATGTGTTTTTATTGTAATAGTAATTTAACAAAATGAAATATTATAATAATGTATGATTCTGGATTTCTTGAGCTTTATTTCAACAATAAAGCAAAAAAGTCTTGAAATATCACTTATTTATGTCATGAATATAAAATATATGACTGTTTTGGAATGAAATTATGAACAATAAACTTTTTTATATTCAAATATTCAAAAAACATTTATTGCACTGTAAACACCAGTTTATGCTTAATTTATCATGAATTCAGCTGTGTGATGATCTCCTGAATGCTTTTCTGGAAAAGAAGAAAATAATAAAACTATTCTAATCAGAGTAAAATGCAGATTGGTGAGGGTTAAACCAACAGTGACCTCTGGTGTTAAAATAGTGCAATCGCATTAGATGTTATAAACAGAATGCATGAAATTACATCAATCTCTGTGATACAAATTGATATAATTATGCATTGTAGTGTATCATGCCACTGTGACTGTAGACTACATGATTTTACAATGCGCTCTTGTGCTCTGGAAGCTCATTGGATGACAGATCCAGTTTATTGTTGTAAAGTCAGGCTTGTTGGAAGACCCAAATAAAAAGCCATTAGTATGTGTAAACCATATGTGTTGCTTCGTGCCAGCTCACTTAAGGCCACCATGGGATTAATATTAAATATTATTAAATGTTTGCACACTGAGGAATGTGTCCTCTCTGTTTAACGCACCAGTGCAGTGAAACACATACATGAGTCCTAAAAGTGAATAAAGAGAACCAAACCACACATGAGACAAAAACATTAGACTTGTTCATTTATTTATTGAAGAATATGACCCAATATTACATGTCTGTGAGAGGTAAAAGTGTGAACTTATGCTTTAAATAATGCTTTAAGTATTTGGTGTGACCCCCTGTGTGACTGCAGTTTCTGGTAACTGTTGATCAGTCCTGCACATCAGCTTGGAAGAACCCAAGAGCTGATTGTTTCCGGTTCTTCCACATTTCTTTTGGATAAAGGTCAGGACTTTGACTTGGCCATTTCAAAACATTAGCTTTATTCTTCATTAACTATTGTTTGGTAGAACAACTTGTGTTCTCAGGGTTGCTGCATGACCTATGTTTACAAGCTTCAGCTCACACACAGCTGTCCTGATGGTATAAATCAGACCTGTTTAATCAATGATGTGAAGCTACCCTGGCCCAGATGTAGCAAAACAGGCCTAAACCTTGATACTTCCACCACCATGTTTCACAGATGGGATGAGGTTTTTACAGTGCTTCCCTTTTGTGAATGTAGATCTGAGTGTAGATTGGTGAATCCAAACTTTTTAGAGATGATTTGGTCCACCCTAGTGAGCGCTGCCAACTCTTTACTGAAGACCTCAGAAATCTTTGTGCTATGATACCACAAACATGTTGCTTTGCTACGTCCTTGTTCTTTTTATAAAACAGGGTGCCTACTCACACCTGATTGTCATCTCATTGATTGACAGCATTCAAATTTCAGTTTCTAATGATCTGCTAATCCTAAAGTTTCACATAATTTTACCACAATATTGGATCATTTTCCTAAATAAATAATTTTACATCAAACTAATATAGAAATATGGAACATTTTTAAGGGCTAACAAACAAACAAGCACAACTGTAGTTACAAAACAAGTAATCACATTACTTTAATGCACTAACACTACCATAGTTACATACTGGTTAATTCTGATCTTTGCAGAGATGATCTTTACATTTGGGAAACTAATCTTTCATCTTGGTTCTGTCATACATTTTTTTTATTTCTGGATGCTTTATTATTTATTTATTATTAATTTGTTACTGTTTGTTTATTAATAAGCAAATTATTTCCACTATATTTACATCTTCAACATCAGTTACCTCCACCAGTTAGTCATACTTACTGTCATCACAGCCTGTTTTCAGATTTTTTTCAGTTTTCTTCAAAATGACAGGTTGTCCTCAACATATGGAAGCTTATCGATGTTTCTTCCAGCAATCCTGAATCAGTATAAAGACAGTAAAAAGTCTGGAATATGTAAGAAAATAAATCTGAATATAGGGCCTTTAATTGGCAGACTGCATTCAAGTAATCCTTCTAGGTAACAATCAACATTGTTCTAGGATGCCTTTGTGTAACCAGGCCTTCTGTGACCCAGACATCTAGTTACTCAATCTTCATGCCTGAAGTAAGACTGTCATATTAAGTCCATCTGGCCTAAATGCTTTGAAAAGTAAAGGGGGAAAAATCGAGCAAATCATGGCTTTGGTGGGGTTTTATCAGGAGCGCTCATCCATAACCTTCTGCAGTGTCACCTGCACATGGGCCTCGGAGTCCACCCAGCAGGTGCGTGCAGCATGTGCCCCTTCCTCACCCCCCTCACACCAACTCTTCAAAGAGTCTGCCACAGCTGGAAGTAATTAGGGGGCTGGATGGGGATGGAGGGCTGGAAGAGCAGGGCACGAAGGGGCAGTCAGCTAGTTAAGGAATGACAAGTGCCAGGAGCACCGGGATACCCCCTCCGGACACTTTGAAGTTCCTTTAGATGGGCAGCAAAGTGTGTGTGTGTGCGCGCACTTGTAAGAACAGTGGGACTGTGAACATCAAAGCATCGAATACTCTTTTTTTTTTTTTTTAAAGCCACCCGAATAATAATTTAAATTGCAAGTGGTCAAAAGGGAACTCCACTGAAGGATAGCTTCCCATTCTATCTGGCATTTCCACCACTAAACACCAAATCCTAACCACAGTCCTCATTACTCTGGACAAAATAACCACATTCTCACAATATAGCGAAAGCACTTTGTAGTTCTACATTTACAGTGGTATGAAAAAGTTTGGGCAGCCCTGATCATATTCATGATTTTTTTTTGTAAATCACTGGTTGTTCGGATCAGCAATTTCAGTTAAATATATCATATAGCAGACAAGCACAGTGATATTTGAGAAGTGAAATAAAGTTTATAGGATTTACAGAAAGTGTACAACAATTATTTAATTTAGTAGATCCTCCTTTTGCAGAAATAACAGCCTCTAAACACTTCCTATAGCTTCCAGTGAGAGTCTGGACTCTGGTTGGAGGTTTGATGGTTTCTGAGCATGGACAGCACACTTTAAATCACACCACAGATTTTCAGTAATATTCAGGTCTGGGGACTGAGATGGCCATTCCATGTTGTACTTGTTCCTCTGCATGAATGTCTTAGTAGATTTTGAGCAGTGTTTAGGGTCGTTGTCTTGTTGAAGTATCCAGCCCCGGCACAACTTCAACTTTGTCACTGTTTTGTGAACATTGTTCTCAAGAATCTGCTGATATTGACTGGAATCCATGCGACCCTCAATGTTAACAAGATTCCCAGTACCTGCACTGGCCACACAGCCCCAAAACATGATGGAACTTCTACCAAATTTGACTGAGTAGCAAGTGTTTGTCTTGGAATGCTGTTCTTTTTTGCCCCTTGTTATGTCCAAATAACTCAATTTTAGTTTCATCAGTCCACAGCACCTTATTCCAAAATGAAGTTGGCTTGTCCAAATATGCTTTAGCATTCATCAAACGACTCTGTTTGTGGTATGTGCTCAGTCTCTCCTTGTGCAAAGTGCGCTGAATAGCTGAACGATGCACAGTGACACCATTTGCAGCAAGATGATGTTGTAGGTCTTTGGAGCTGGTCTGTGGGTTGAATATGACCGTTCTCACCATCCTTCGCCTCTGCCTATCTGAGATTTTTCTTGGCCTGCCACTTTGGGCTTTAACTAGAACTGTGCCTGTGGTTTTCCATTTCCTCACTATGTTCCTCACAGTGGAAACTGACAGCGGAAATCTCTGAGAGAGCTTTTTGCATCCTTTGTCTAAACAAATCTTTGTTTTCAGGTCAATTGAAAGTTGTTTTGAGGCTCCCATGTTGCCACTCTTCAGAGAAGATGCAAAAAGGAGAAAAACTTGTAATTGGCCACCTTAACCCTTTCTCATAATTGGATTCACATGTGTATGTAGGTCAAGGGTCAATGAGCTTCCAAAACAAATTTTGTGCTCCAATTAGTGCTAAAGGTATTCAAATCAATAAAACGACAAGGATGCCCAAATTAATGCACCTAATTTTGATTAAATAATTATAGCACACTTTCTGTAAATCCTATAAACTTCATTTCACTTCTCAAATATCACTGTGTTCATCTGTTATATGATATATTTAACTGAAACTGCTGATCCGAACAACCAATGATTTATAAAGGAAAATCGTGAAAATTAACAGGGGTGCCCAAACTTTTCCATACCACTGTACAGACTGTAGTCCAACTGTTTTTCTGTATACCTGATGTGGTGGTGAAGTGTAAGTGTGTGTTGTACTGCTGTGAGTGGACCAGACACAGCAGAGCTGCAGATCTTTATACACCTCAGTGTCACTGCTAGACTGAGAACAGTCCGTCAGCCAACAGCATCCTGTGACCACTCATGAAGAACTAGAGGACCAACACAAATGGTGGAGCAACAGATTAGCTACGGTGTCTGACTTAGCATCTACAAAGTGGACTCTGCTGTTTGAGATCCACTTGTACAGGGTCACTGCAGTGCTGAGAATGATCCATCACCCAAACAATACCTGTATTTGTGGATTTCCTGATAACTGACAAACAGGGTGAAAAGAGGCTAACAAAGTATACAGAGAAACAGATGGACTACAAGCTAGTGTCAGAGATGTCTGCAAGCATTCCTCATGAAACTAAGCAGTCTGAAGACCAAATAAGCAAAAGGAATGAGGTGTGCTCCTGCTGGACTGGATTGAAAACCAGTGTACAGTATACTGTTAATAGATAACAGACGTCACCCAAAATATGTGGCTCACAGAGCAAAAAATATTTGATTGGGGGGCGCTAGTGAGCAGGTAATGGAGTAGACTGCAAGTTTGACGTGCTCTGCAGAAATTTGTTTTAAAAACTTAATATTTGCGCTATAGTCC
>BRDA01001736.1:22234-34774 GCA_036984385.1 Crenuchus spilurus
GAGAGAGAGTGTGTGTGAGTGAGTGAGTGAGTGAGTGACAGAGAGAGAGAATGAGAGAGAGACAGAGAGAGAGAGAGAGAGAGAGTGTGAGTGAGTGAGTGAGAGAGAGAGAGAGAGAGAGAATGAGGGAGAGAATGAGAGAGAGAGAATGAGAGAGAGAGAGAGAGAGAGAGAGAGAGAGAGAGAGAGAGAGAGTGTGAGTGAGTGAGAGAGAGAGAGAGAATGAGAGAGAGAGAGAGAGATGGAGTAAGAATGAGACAGTGGCAGCAGATGAGAAACACAGAGAAAGGGTGATCAAGAGTGAAAGAGACAGGGACAGAAAAAGTGAGAGTGAGAGGAGACAATGGAGAAAGAGAAAGTGAGGAAGAGAAATGAGTGTGTGAGAGGTTATGAGTACACAACATATCTCCAGCTCATATAATATTCTTTATTATAGCCCCAAACACTTCATATGTATGAAGTCATTAAAAAGTAAAAAAGAAAATGGTGTCAGTAAATCAAGATCTGATTATGATGGTTAATACATCACGGCAGTGATGCTGAAACTATTCAACAGACTGCAGAACTCAACACGGCCACAATTCAAACCTCTTTACATCAACATTACCTGACCACAACTTACACACCACATACTGTCCCAAAATCAGACTCATAAGCGAGAGGGATGGTGGGAGGAGGGAGAAGAGTAGGGATCAAAGCACCCCTTCATATGCCAGTTTCCACCTGGCCAAATGAAAGCCAGCTGAGGTCAGGGCAAACTCCGAGAACGTTCCAGCCTTTTCCCTTTGAACAGTGAGGAGAGGTGCCTCAAATCAGCCTGTCCTCTTCCATTCACTCTCTTTTTTTTCTCTCTCCCTCGCCCCTTCTTACTAGTCCCTGAACCTTCTGTGGCTAAACTTATCCAGAAGAGTAGCTTTGACCTCAGGCTGACCATGAGCTTTACCTTCCTGAGAGACGGAGAGATGCTTGTATAGCGGCATTCATAAGATCCCTGCTCAGAACTTCTGTTACTGTGACTAGCTAAGTGAATAGAAGATGACCTGATTTGCAGAAAGTATAAAGTTGACACATTTCTTTAATATTTGAATCAATATGACTTTTATTTTCATTTTTAAAAGGTTGAAAATAACAAAAAAGGGCCCAAAGCAAAAGTTTGAGCACCCAGCATGGTCTGTAAAATCCCATTGGCAAGTATCTCAGACAGGAAATGCTGAAAATTATACTGTTAATACATGTACAATTAATCTGCTGTTGTGTGACTGTGACTAATATACACAAATGTATGATGAGCAGACTAAATGCTTTGTCAACAGTGTAATTTAGCATGATCATGCTAATAAAGCTTCACATAAGGTCAATCTCATTTACTCAACTGTTCACTTCAGCCAGCAGGCGAGACCTTTAAACCTGCATACAGTTTGAGCAGGTGGAGATTTTTGGTGATGCATTTTGACAGAAATGACTGAGCCATGTAGGAGACCAGTGAGCTCTATTTTTAGCAGCTTCAGCCTCACGGATCCAGATTTAAGCTAAAAAAAAGCTAGTGAACATGTCTTAGCTGATTGACTATATCCACGGCGGAGGGAGGGAGAGACTGTTATCATGAGAGAAAGTCTGTGTGTATATGGTGTACTTGAGGGGGCCACAGGGGGTCTGCAGGAACAGCACGCAATCAGCTCAACTGTAATCAAACCATTATCCCTGTACTACTGACCAAACTATGACCACCCACAGAGAGCGCTCACACACATACATTCACCTCACAAACCCCAAAAACACTCTCACGCAAATATCCATCATTTGGAAATACATGTCCAAATGCACTGTGCCATGCCATACACACAGATGTGACTGGCACGCAGAACACAACTGACGCAAACGTCCACGCACGCAGACTGTGTCCTACCTCAAAAAGTGTAGCGTTGGGGTCATCCAGCACAGTCTTAGGGGGGGCGATGACTGGAGAAGAAAACACACTTGCAGTGATTATGGAAATATATGAATATATGGAGGCTGGTGTGGTTTGGAATAAATAAATGAATGAAACACTTCTATTCTGTTAGACAGGACACACAGTGCACGTCACACCTACGTGAAGGCATATACAGAAGTATTTCAAACAAGTAAAATAATGATACATTTACACTGATCAGCCACAACATTAATATTAATGCTAATATTTTATAGATCCCCCCCACACACATATACATACACATCTGAACTTTACTATCAGAACATTTCATGAGCTATGGGGCAGTAAAAATGGATCACAATTACTTTAACACTATGAGACTTAAGAACATTCTTGCTTTCTTCTATTTATAATTTTTTATTTGAAAAATCCAGATATTTTAAATGGAAAATAGTGGGACAATGTCCAGCCCAAAATCACACATGCTGTAAATGTCCTTGATGACAGTGTGTGTGTGTGTGTGTGTGTGTGTAAGTGTTGCACAATTGTTTTTTATTTTTGTTTGTTTTTAATATAATTTTTGCCCATTTTCTCCCCATCCCATCCACTAGATGACTCTCCCCATCACTTTTGCACTGTCTCTGACTCTAGGAGGGTGAAGACGAGCACAAGCCTCCTCTACTGTGTGACACAGCCACCGCCTCTTTTCTAACTACCGCTGATGCATCATCACTAGGGAGCCAATGCACTCAGAGGAAAGTGCAGGATACCCAACTCCGAATGGACCAATCAGTAGACGCCTGAGCCAGCGGACATTGCAATGTGAGAGTGATGGGAGAGAGAGTGAGAAAGCACCATCTACCCGCCCAGAGAGAGCACTGCCAATTTTTGCTCTCTTGGGTCCCAGCTGTTGATGACAAACATCATGACCGGGATTCAAACTCACAATCCTCTGGTCATAGTGTCAGTGTCTTAGCCTGCTGAGCCACTCGGAGCCCCGTGTTCCACAGTTGTTTGTGTCAGTGTGTGTGTGTGTGTGTGTGTGTGTGTGTGTGTGTGTGTGTGTGTGTGTGTGTGTGTGTGTGTGTGTGTGTGTGTGTGTGTGTGTGTGATTAAACTCACACAAATAGAAGTGGAGCTCTGGATCCTGAAGATGAGCTTTAACAAACTGCCTCAGTGCACCAACTAGATGCAAAATACACACACTGGTCATTTCACATCATGGTACAGACATAGGTTACGTTAGGTTATACAATGCTGGTGATTCAAGACATGATATATCAAAGCCATATTTGTTTGTCATGTTTATGATACATGATTAGATATACAGGCTTGCAGAATACACACATCCGTATCTGGTGTGTCCCCCATGCACAGGAATTCTACACAGTCTGGCATGGAGTGGAATAAACTGTGGATGAGTGTTTGTGTCTTTATATGTGCTTATCAATGGTAGCCACTGGTGGTGCCAGACAAATCACACATGCTCAGTGGGTGGCAAATCAGAGTTCTCATTGCTCTGTAAGAATATGGCACCAGGACAGCGAAGATAAATCAGGTTCTAACACCTCAAAGTACTGATATGAGGGGCAAAACCATTATGCTTGCTACTGGACCAGTTTGGTGCTGCAAGCTGTGCTTCCAAGAGCCTTTCACTGTGATACAGAGCCTTTCTCTCCACAGAGGTTCATAAACTTCATCTTAAAAACTGTGTCTTTTATGCTGCATGCTGCGTTTCTCATTTTTGTTTTCAAGAAAGGCAAACCAAACCTGTTTCTTGTGGTCTGAAAAAGCCCTGAAGAACCCGTCGGTCTGGAAACTGGACTCTCAGCACCACCTGTCACATATAACAGTGTATAAGTAACATATATGCAAGTGAATACATAAACATTAAATGGCCAAAGATTATGTACACACCTAATAATTATTTAGGTTAGGTGTTTCAGATGTCATACCCTCTGCAAAGAGGTGTAAACATTTAAGGACATAGCCCAGCAGTCGCCAATGGCAGTAGAATAAAGATTTACAAAGGTTGACAATATCCTGTAAACATTATGAGCAAAATGGTGCATCTCTTATGATTAAATGATTTTGTATGGTTGTGCATAGGGGTGGGTTTCAAAAATCAATCAAATCGATCTTCAATTAACAATCTGATACTGATTCATATAAACATGAGATCAATCTTTAAAATTAGCCTATTTTTCTCCCGTGTGTGTGTAAATTGTTAACCCCCTTTAATCTCGTGTGACCAGCTGTTGTTTTTTGTGCTATGGGATCTGTCCTACAAGCATGGTTGGAGCTGGAGTGAAGGTGCTTACACTGTATGATTTAGGACATCCTCCAACCTCGGTGTCAGGTCTCAGGCAAAGGAAAGAATGGCATCAGTCCTCATACTAAACCATTGTTATGTCCCGGCTCTCAGACCAAAAAAATACCCTTGTACTAAACAACCTTAGAGTAAAGCAGGGGTGTCCAAACTTTTCTTGTAGGAGGCTAGAAGGAGAAAAATATGTGCAGTCACGGGCAACAGGCTCATAGCCCTACAGTACTACTATAAGAGTTTTTTGGTGGTCATGGTAAATTTTGAAAGTAGTCCGAAATCAAACACTCCACCAGCTCAAAAAATGTACTCACAACTGGTTTTTTTAAAGCCCAATGTTGCACAAAAACTGGCAACCCTAAAGTTCCAGTGCTGGGCTAAGAGTTGAGCCAACTGGTAGTCCTTGTTGCATTTTCTTGCACTTGATTAGGACAAAAAAACTGGTTTTGTTGAGCTGAGAAGCTGCTGCTGGTTGTTTCTCTTCTGTTCTCGTTCAATAGCAGTGCCTGACCTGAATGAGTGATGTTTCATTAGTCTACTACTAGAGTCCTAGTTGTGCGTTAAGGTCAGTGGACTTAAAAAGCACAGTCTGACATACTCTGAGGGTTTAGTGCCACTGCAAGTAAGCTTGAAAGACTATGGAGTTCTGGCAGAGATTTTAGAGTGAGATTCAATGAGGCCTGTCTACAAGCCAACAATAAGAGGACATCGCAGGATGACAGCAGTGCAAATAGTACTGATCATGCCAAAATGCAAAAGAATCATGTGGGAGCTGATGTTTGCTGGTTTTCTGCTCAAGTCCAGGGCATGATCACTGATGACATATGCTGACCATATCCTTTACCACACAATCTGATCTCATAACTAGAGCTGCCATGATTAGTCGACTAGTCACGATTATGTCAACTATTAAAATAGTCGACGACTAATTTAATAGTTGATGCGTCAGGTTTTTTTTTTACTCTCTTTTTCTCTCCAAACTGCTACGTTTTTCTCAACCTCCACTGCTGCGTCTGCCTTTCTGTCCTTGACGCACATGCGCAGTAGTGGTAACCGGGGTAGTCCGTGGATGACGTCACAGGATGTTATACAGACAGGCTCTGCTATCATGGCTACCCGGCAACGGAGCTCAAAAGTGTGGGATCATTTTAAGAAAATGAAAGAGAAACGTGTGCAATGCAGTATCTGCAAGTCAGAACTTGTCTTCCACGGCAGCACAACTGCGATGCACGAGCACCTGAAAAGGAAGCCTGTTGTGGCTGATTGTGACAATGATGAAGAGGGACCGTCATCTCGTTAAGCTAAATTGCTAGTTAGCTGCTAAAATTAGCGTAAACAGAGAGTTAACTTGCTGCTTACTCATATTTATAGCTGTAAAAGTTAACATTAGCGGTGATGATTTGATTCATTAGCCTTAGCACACATTCATGTGTTTTCTGTAATGTTATAACAGTCATGTGTTTGACTAGCAATGCTAATGTTTTCTAACGTTAAGTTTCAGTGCTATGTTTACACTTTATGCTAAACAATTAAATAATTGTTTGTTGCAACAAGCTGCATATTTTATTAAAGGTTTAATGAACTATGATCTTAATTGTTTTTATTTTTAGTTAGCATATAGCTGAAATCTAATGACGGTTATATAATAGCAGCTGCATTCTAGTGCGATAAGCTGTATGTTTTATATTCAATTAACAAATGATCCGATTAGTCGACTAATCTTAAAAAAATAATAATAATCGGTGATTAGTCGACTATAAAAATAATTGTTTGTGGCAGCCCTACTCATAACCATACGATCTCACTGACTTTAAATGTGCCAGTGTCACAGCATGCCATCTTTGCCACAACGTAATGAAATTTCTGCCCTGCTAGATCTGCCTTCAGTGCTATTATGGTGAAATGGAAGCTTGGAGCTCAGACACAAAGCAGAACACTATAAACTCATGTAGAGTTTAAATACTGAAAAGTCACGTTACTTTTCTTTAAAAATAAAGACATCTACAAGAACAGATATTTTAAATCTAAATATTTTCCCAAGGCATGCAAATTTTTTAAAGCTTTGCAGCATTGAGTCTTCACGCCTTGTTAATGTTGTTATTTATTCTTTTATTTAGTTAATATACTGAACGCTTCAGAATAATTTTTTGTTACACAAATACAGGAACAACATGGACACAAATGGATTAGGATTAAACTATTAAAACCCCACAGTCAGCTGTACCAGATTCAGAGGGGAAACAACTCGATTTGATAGTCTTACCTTTGGGTACCTTTCCATTTTCTCTTTCATCTGAGCTTCCCTCAAAGACTGAGTCATCAGAGGGGCCTCCTCCAATGCCCTCCTGAGACAGGGAGACAGAGGAAGAGAGAGGCAGACAAAGATATGTAAGTAAACTTCACCAAAACATAAAGCCTGCGGAGTACTGGAAGTACTGGAGAGAGATGAAAAGATCTGTCTGGCACTCAGGCAAAAAAGCAACGATTATGAAGAAAAGCATCTGATTACCCATCCCACAAATGATTAATACCATTCCAGACGCTGAGATTTACTGCCCTGTTAGTGTGTGTGTGTGTACATACATGTGTGTCTGTAAAAGCTGGTCAGAGACAGACAGATCCTTGTGGTTCCTTAATTCTATGGTTCATAATTGGAACCAATTACACGGCAGAAACCGCACCATCAGCCTGTCTGATCATCCAATGAGGCGACGGCGAGCTCACTGCCAATTAAGGGAAATGGTTGGAACACCTCAGGGTGCCTGGCTCTTACCCAAAATAAACAAGATTACAAATCAGTCAATTAGAGCCCAGAGATATTCCCCACTGAGCACTGCAGGGCTGGAGTCACACGCCATCTCTAACTAACCCTTTAATATCTACACAAGCTGGATCCCAAGTCAGGAATCAAACCAACATACAACACACACACACATATTTAACCTGTGATCTTTACAATGATTCTACCAGGGCTCATTTGAGAATTATAGATAAATCAACCAAACAACTACTAAAAACAACAGAACAGTGGAAAGATACAGAGCCTGTATGAGCACTACAATCATTAAAAAGGTCTCAGTAATGAAAACATGTTCACATTCCTGTGATTTTCAAGATCATGTTCCTGTAAAGTCTGCGCACTACATGCTAGGCTATGTTCACATTGCCAGGCTGAAGTGTCTCAGATCTGATGTTTTCAGGCTGTGTGGACGTCAAATCCCATCTTTTCTAATCAGACTTAAGTCAATTTCATATGTGGTTCTAGATCAGATATCAGATCTGTGGACATGTGACTTGAATGTGACGGTTAGATCAGATTTCATGTCTTTGTGCTTGTACACGTGTGTAGTGGGTGAGGCAGTGTTGGCTTCTCTCGTTTACTCACGTCGCTGTAAAAACAGTAAAAGCAGCCAGCTGGCATTTATTCACCTTCTTCACCTGATCATGTACAGTCCAGCACCTGTTTACTGTCCTCCTGAGCTAAACACCATCACACATCAGCTACTAACACCTCTGTTTTACTAACATCAGTCTCACTAAAACAGGGTTGCCAGATCCCCTAATACTCCATCACACATCAGCTACTAACACGTCTGTTTTACCAGTTTTACCAACATCAGTCTCACTAATACAGGGTTGCCAGATCCCCTAATACTCCATCACTCATCAGCTACTAACACGTCTGTTTTACCAGTTTTACTAACATCAGTCTCACTAATACAGGGTTGCCAGATCCCCTAAACCTCCTACCAATTAAGTAACAGAAAGTCACACTAAACAAACGGAAATTAGCCCAAAATCTAACATGACACATACATTTCAGTGAGCTTTAAAACGTAAATCTTACTTTCTCATTTCTTCTTTTATTTAGTGCAAAAACTGCCAACTCTTCAAACCGTCAACTCTGAAGTTTAACGAATGACTGTATTTTTGCAAACCTGGAAACCCTGCACAAATGTGATGTTGTTGGTGATGAAGGCAACATGTATACACGTATCAATGTGCGCATGCGAGCCATTTCAGGGACAGACTGGTTCACTTTACAGACAGATACTCACATTAGTGAATGTGAACCAGAGGTAGTTAAATCTGATCTGAGCAAAAAATCAGAATTGAGCAACGTGGCTTATAATGTGAATGTAGCCCTAATGTGACAATCTGCATTGTAGAGATCACGTGCATTCTGTTAATTATACCATCTAATGGCAATTACATTGTTTGAAAACCAGAGGCAGCATTTATTTAACCCAGACCAGAATAGCATGAGTCACATTACTAAACACCACATTATTTAACTTTACTCTAGAAAAGCAGAGATTTTCATTATTTTGCTTCAGACATAAAAAAGAAGTTTTTACTTGACTATTTATTAATAGTGAAGCTACAATAGTACAGTGTAGTTACGTTTAACCTTAAACCCCCATCTTTTTTGCCAATTTTTCTCCCTCTCCCAATGTAGTAAGTCGAAGCCAATTAACCCATCACATCCACTAGGGGACTCTCCCCATCACTTTGCACTGTCCCTGACTTTAGGAGGGTGAAGACAAGCACAAACCTCCTCCATTGCATGTCATGAGGCCACCACCTCTTTTTGAAGCGCAGGATTCCCTGCTGTGAATGGACCAATCAGTAGATGCCTGAGCCAGCGGACACTGCAATGTGTGAGTGATAGAAAGAGTGAGAGCGCCATCTACCTGCCCAGAGAGAGAACTGACAATTTTTGCTCTCTTGGAACCCCGACTGTTGATAGCAAACAGCATGACTGGGAACTTGTGATTCTCTGGTCATAGTATCAGTATCTTAGCCTGCTGAGCCACTTGGGGCCGTAACATCTTTTAAGGGGGCTAAATGTTGTCACAGTTTGAGTATTTAAACCATAAAAACTGATCTTTTTAATTAATTACACGTAAGAATGTAACTGAAATCACTGTCTTGTTATTCTTTTAACTCCTTCATTCAAATTTAGTTTAGAATATTGTGAGAAAATCAAAATGTAAACTCAATTTCATGGATTGAATCGCACGGAGAATGCATGGCAACACCAGTACTATGCACAGATATGAGTGAATAGCAAACACACACACACACACACACACACACACACACACACACACACACACACACACACACACACACACACACACAGCAGACATTCACAAACTCCACAAAGGCAGACAAACACACTCACCAAGCAGTTCAAAGCAGAGATCAGGCCTTTGGTCACAGACGCATGTCTGCTGCGGTAACACTCAAATGGCCTTACACACGCATACCAAACAAAAACAGGCAACACAAAAACACACACACACATCTCTGCTAGTCTCCTTACACTGCCTGTTCTGAGAGGTGCTCATAAAAATGTTTTAAAGAACAAGAGAGCGAGTGAAGACAGTAAGGAGAGGAAACAGAAGGAAAGATGTTAACATAGAAACCAGAAGGAAATTATTTGTGGGGAAGAGGAAGAATGAGAAAGATGAAAGACGGATGAGAGACATAATGAAAGGAGAGAGAGAGAGAGAAAGAGATAGAAAGAGAGAGAGAGACAGTCAGACAGAGACACCCAGAGATGTTTTTCCACCACTGTGTATGTATGTGTGGTGCTGGAAAGCAGTAATTTAGGGCCAGAATAACTCTCCTACTCTCAAATGAAAGCCTGTCTGAAGAGCACAGCATGTATGGGGGAAAGGGCAAGGGTCACTAAACCACAAGAGCTCAAGCCTCTCTGTCTCCCTCACTTACCCTCCGCTTAGACCTCCATACTGTAGTATTTCTCAGTCCAGGTCTCACGGCCAACTGGCTAAAACCCAGAATAATGGTTTGATACACAATGTAAACTAAGCTTTAAAATGTAACTTTTACTCCCCGGTCCATATTCCCAAGTTTTTCACCCTCTTGCCATTCTTGTTGATGTGATATATGCTGTTACGGCAGGTGGGAAGGAAATATACCACTGCAGCCTGAATTTTTTTTTTGGGCCAAAAAGTTCTATTTATATTAGTAGTGCATCTCCAAAAAATGTAATATTGTGAAAAACGTTTGTGCTCATAATTTAATTTAAAAAGCTTAACTGTCATATTTTATAGTTATGTTTTAAAAGTAATTTACTAAAACTTTTATAATGTGAAAATCTGTAGTTCTGACTTTCAGGAGCTATGAGCCAAACTGATCAACATAAAAAAACAAAAGAATGTCATCCTACATGTAATGAATATAAAATACAGAGTGTCCTGTTCACTTCTTTACCCAAACGTCTGTAAATAACTTTAATGCTAATGAAGATCTGGTGATGAAATCAGGATTAAATAAACCTCAGTATGTGTAAGACTGACATGCATGATTATGTGCAGGTAGATGGGATGTTAATTTCTGATGGTTATCCGTGGCTGTAGGAGTGGAGGCCGGCGCCCATCCAGCCATCTCCAGCGGTTGCCTGCTACTGCGGTGAAACATTAAAGTCTGCAGTTATCCTCGTGGACACAGCACAGGATGTTGGTTATTTCACCTTGAGAATAGTGCCGTGATCTGTGTATAATGCATCAGAGCACAGTACAGGAGGAGGTGGATGAATTCTATTTAAAAGGCTCAACTGAAAAAGAAATCTGCCAAAAAGCAGGTCTTCATGCTTTTAAGAACTGCATGCTGGGCATTTTCAACACATGTTGCAAAGTCAGTCTTTTCACACAGACTGAGCTTTACTCCACATTTCATATCTTCATTAGTATTAAAGTTATTCATGAATGATTGGGTAAAAAAACCGTACATAGATTAATTTTCTCTCAATATTACATTTATATATTCACATTTGCAACCTGTGTTTCCATTTTCAAATGAAAACTTTAAAACACTTAATTGAGTGTGTTTTTTGTTTTTTTTATACAGTAAAAATGCTTCATTTTTCCAATCTGAGTTTATGTATTTTGTGTATTTTTGGGTCCAATATGTTGATAAAGTATGTCAAAGTCAAAAAGAATAAATAACTGTCAGGTTATACAGAGCATGCTGTGCTGAAAACGCATGGTAAACATAATTTAATGTGGTAAGTAATGGAAAATCAGAAATATAAAAAAAACTGCTAAAATAGCTCAAGACTCCTTAAGGCTTAAATTATACTGATAGTTAATATAATTAATGATCGGCCCAAGAAAACATTGAATGGGGCCTTGACTCCTGGTATGCTGGACGTTTAGACAGTGGACTGTCTGAGCAGGCCGGAAGATTACTGTGAGCAAGTGAGCACTTACACACCTCTCACTCTTCAGCTGCGAGAACCTCTTCCTCACATCGTCAACAGTCACCTCGAAGAATTCATCAGTCAGCTCTTCTTTGTCACTGGTGCGCCTGGCTGCTGTGTCCAGATGATAAATGAGTGGCTCTCTGTCCACTGACTGTACAATGAGACCAGCACAACGTAAGCAAACCATACAGAAAACATGCTTCTTTACAAACTTTAATAAAGGAGAGTGTATATGAACTCAATGCAGAGATGTTTTTGGAGTTAAACTTTGGGCTGTTTAAAATCACTGTATAGTTTCTGTGAATCAGTTTGTGTTGTGTTGGAGTCTACAGGCTCGCTCTTCATCCCAGTTCTAAATTGTGACTGACTGAGCCACAAGTTGTTAAATACTTTATGACTGATGAATTTTGCATATCTGGAATAACCGATGACTGTTTTATTGCTCAGCAGCTATAACCTACTGTTGCTCAGTGTTACTATTAACAAGTAATCCTCATACTGAAAAGTAAAACTTTGTGTTGTGTCCAACAATTCCCTTTAAGTTCAGCAAAATAGGCTCCTGTGACTTAAATTTTGGACAACTGTCTATGATTCATTTACAGGATGGATGGACAAATGGACATTTTTCTTTACCTTCAGATATTCGTCTCCTTCCTCTGAATCTTTTGCTCCATATTTGGCACTCGCCGAACTCTGAGCAAACAAAAGAGAAAAAGAACATTAAAGGCCACTAAAAAAGAGAAGACAGGAAAACCTCAGAAACGCCCTTCCAACAGTGGACAGGGGCGCAAATAACAAGGCTGCGTCGTTCTATTCCAGACGGGGGAGTGACAGCACCGCTGCTGCGAAAGAAACGCTTGCTGAAAGACGAGGATAAGCGATGATGTCCCGTAATTACAGAAACAGAGCAAGAGGCTGAGGCTTTACTCTGACAAACCTATTTAATGTGGGTTTAACTGAGTGAAAGCCAGAGAGAGAGAGAGAGAGACAGAGAAAAAAGTATGAGCTACATCAAATATTTTACATTTAATCAATTGCTTATGTGCACTAATGGCTGGTAATATACAAACC